>JAGGCT020002229.1:0-15000 GCA_017654935.2 Phymorhynchus buccinoides
GTAAGAAATATTATTTTGACCAGGTCTGATTCCCATGCAAATGCCCCCAAATTGAAAACGAGACAGAGACTTTGAAGAACAGCCTCAATTTGAAGTTGCAGGCATTTGTATGTGGGTCATACCTACCCAGAAAAACACACACAAGGGACGTGATCTTGGTGGGTCAGTGTCTTTAAAGGACAGTCCAACGCTCTATTCCGATGCACAAACGCATTTTGTCACGTGATCTGGTGGGTCTTTACAAGGGAACACGCTCTATTCCGAAGCACAAGCGCTGTGAAAAACGCCACAGCGTGGTTTTAGAATATGATAAGCACAGGGTGCGAACTCTATCGCTATGACCTACCTTTTGTGTCCCATTCTTCAATACAAATTGAGCCGATAAGTCATAATTTGCCAAAACAAAATGCAGTTCACTCGAAGGTCGTCTGCTTTGTTCCAGTTTTGTGAAATCTATAAAGCTAGCTATGACGTCATTTATAGAATACCTTAAGATCACTTTGACTGTTTCATATAAAAACAAGGATGTAAAATCACAAAGAAATGATGTTGTGGCCGAGGCACAATGGTGGGCCGGGAAGATCTGCGATTTTTTGGGGGGAAATGCGTGAGTGCTCAATGTCTTTTGAAGAATGAGACACAAAAGGTAGGTAATTGCGATAGAGTTTGCAGTCTGTGCTAATCGATTCTTTAAAACCATGCTGTGGCGTTTTTCACACCGTTTTAGCATCCGAATAGAGCGTGTCCCCTTGTAAAGACCCACCAGATCACATGACAAAATCACGGGTTTCACGTGCTTTCCTTCTTATAACTGGTAAGAAATCTTGTTTTGACCAGGTTTGACTCGCATACAAATGCCCCCAAATTCGAACCGAAACATCATTTTAAAGAGCAGCCTCAATTTGAAGTTGGGGGAATTTGTATATGGGTCACAGCTACCCAGAAAACCCCCCAGACTTAATCGTGGTGGGTCAGTGTGTCTTTAATAAATACAAATTTGAAGCAGTTCAAACCTTCAATTCACTTTTTATTGGTCTCCTTTTCCTTTTTCAGGCACGTTAATGGAAGGAAAGCATTTGTGACCCAGCACCACGAAAGGGACATTAACCCTTTCGCCGCCAGCCATTTTCAGCCAACACATACCATTAAATTTAACGGTATAGAGAAAAACAATCTGCAATATTGACAATTCCTCTGTGACATGTATAGCATTAGGCCTGTCCTTGCCTCCCAAAGTTAAGAAAATAAGGTCTTCGAATAACAGGTCCGGATGGGATGCCTTTTAGTGACATAGGTGGTAAGCCATTGTGGTGCATAAATGCGACATTGGCGGTGACAGGGCTAAGTGTCAAACTGACCATTCTGAGAAAGTTACACATTTGAAACATCTTCAGGCAATTCTCTTTCTAAAGATACAAAAACCATTATTGTATATTTTTCCGTTCCAGAGTTATGTGCATTTAAAGTTAGTAGGGTGAGTGTTGGCCATTTTGAGAAAACGCAATCTAAAGTCTGGCCTAGCTGAAGAAAAGGCATTGACCTGCTCGTTTTAAAACACTTATAAGACCATTTAGAGACCATATAAAAGATTATTCTTTATAAATATGAAATATAGTATGTTAGAGAACACAAAAATACCCATAACTCAAAATTGACCAAAAATGATATTTTTGACTTTGCAAGCCTGTTGTGAGAAACTAGCCCAGCGACGTAATGTTCCTTTCGTGGTGCTGGGTCACATTTTTCTGTGAAAATATTATGGTGTTATAAATTAAAATCCCTTTATGGTGATCAGTAGGCAATTTCTTTTGAAGATGAATATGCTAAAACTGTTCAAACTTGGGGAAAGGGGCATCTCCTCAAGCTTAAAACCCCTTCTGACATTTGATTTTCTGCATTAGCTTTTCTCTGATTTCAGAGAATTCTCTGAAAATGACCATGCCTGGCCATACTTATAACGAACTCACTGGCTTTACATGAAGTAATTTTAAGAAGGGTACATTTCAGAAAGAAACCAGCTTCACTCCAATACACAGACAGAAAAGTAAACATACCATAAAAGAGACAAAATGGAGACCTTACAATGCGGAGCGGGTCACTGATACCGGTTTGTTCCATACCAGATTTACAGCAAACGCGAGGTACTACACTTTTGGTTTTTATATACATCTGTATTGTTAAAAATTCGCGTCTTTCCTGGTGTTGCACTGCGTCCGGGCATTGCCTCCAGGATCGTTCCCACCATCTTTATTATCTACTAATGTCCCATATGTGTCTGTTCCAGACCAGAGGACGTTAAGCAGAATTTCATTCACACTACACTTTGCTACAAACCAAAGCGGAAATGACACAATGAAGTAGTTCTGATCCATACCAATTCTGGCTCTTTGTGAATACTGCACAACAACGATGACATTTTGCTACATACTATTGTCTACTACATAGGGGAGCACTAAAATCCGCGATATTTTGTTGTTACATGTCTCCCTATGGTGGCTAGCAGTTAACAGTGATGACACAGCAGTGTCTGCAGACAGGCAGAACACAAACCACAGTGAATATGATGATGCAGTGTTGTACGTACCAGGTCTGCTACGTAGGGAGACACCACAGCTCCTATTCGTCCGCAAGTAGAGCTGAAAGCCAGTGCGAAGTTTCGGACGACGGTGGGGTAGATCTCGGCACCGATTATGTAAATGCAAGAGAAGGCGGCTGATATGCCCATCTTGCCCACCATGGCTAGAGCTATGGTCACCCACTCCAACTCTGTGTCAAAACAACAACAACCTGTGTCCACATTAATGTGCAAACGACATTACAGACAGGACTAAATAAAAACCTGTACATAGAAAGAGAACAGCTGTTTGTGATAACTTTAGGAGTTATTCGCAATGCTAGATTAACATGTGACGTGAAATTTCATCATGTAAATGATAAAATGTGAGCATGGTGTCGCTATAAAACAGCATTATCGACATTGTTTTTTTTAGATTGTTATTTATTATTTATCTAAGAAAATGTTATATAGCGCTTCACCTTTAAGCTCTAAGCGCTGTTCTGTTTTAATATCTGTTATGAAATTATTTTCAATGCTGATTTAGTATTAATTTATCATTTTAGATTGAACAGAAAAGGCTGTACCTTTCTACCCTAGAGACACAAAGATTATGCCTTTTCCTCTCACAGGAGTTATGCTGTGCCTTTTTCTCTAAGAGACGCATGAATGTATCTTTCCCAGTACAAGAAGCACAATAATGATACCTTTATTCTTAGAGACACAAAGATTACACCTTTTTCTCTCACAAGAGATATGCTGTTCCCTTTCCTCATGACTGAGAGTGTATCTATCCCAGTAAAAGAAGCACAATAATGTTACCCTTATTCTTAGAGGCACAATGACTGTACGTTTAACTGTGGTGGTTGAAGATGGTGACTGCCAAGTCGTGTTGTCAAGATGATAAACAAAAAGAAGAGGGCATTCTGACCTGAGGAGTGTGACATGTGAAGCTTTCAAATGTCGGTTCCGTGTCAACAGCTGAGAGGAGAATAGCAGATTGGGATCAGGAAGGGATACAGTCAGGGGTGGGAGGAGAGAGGGAGGGGGAGCCTGTAGCGAATGGGGAAAGGTGAGCACAAATTAGTGTACAGTCAGAAAAAGAAACACAATGAAGGCACCTTTCCTTCCTAGAAACACAATGAGTCTACTTTGCCCAACACAAAAAACAGACACAATTACTGTAAGCTTACCTGTAAATTCTACGGATGCAAAGGCCTGTCTTTCGCTCCTAAAGATACAATGACTGGATTTCCTCAAAAGGACACAATGAAGGCACCTTTCCTTCCTAGAAAAACAACGACTCTACTTTCCCCAACACAAAGAACAGACACAATTACTGTAAGCTTACCTGTAAATTCTACGGATGCAAAGGCCTGTCTTTCCCTCCTAAAGATGCAATGACTGGATTTCCTCAAAAGGACACAATGATGGCACCTTTCCTTCCTAGAAACACAACGACTCTACTTTCCCCAACACAAAGAACAGACACAATTACTGTAAGCTTACCTGTAAATTCTACGGATGCAAAGGCCTGTCTTTCCCTCCTAAAGATGCAATGACTGGATTTCCTCAAAAGGACACAACGACGGTACCTTTCCCTCCCAGAGACATGGTAAAGATGGTGGCCAGACAGGCCAGGCCAGCCGTCAGGATGAAGCAGCAGTGAGATCGTTTCCTCCCCAGGTGCTCCAGCAGGACCCAGGCCAGGATGTAGCCAATTATCTCTACTGCGCTGGACAGGAAGAAGTTGACCCGCAGACTGCCTCCGAGGTTACCCACGTTCAGAGACAGTCCGTAGTACGTCATGGACACGACACACCTGCAGGAGAAAAAAAGAAGAAAATGAACGAAAGTCCGTTTAACGTCCTCTGACCAAGAACAGGTGGTCATTTGGGATGCTTTGCAATACCAGGAAAGTCCGGATGTTTTTGGAATAATCAATAATTATGATGATAGAAAAGCAAAAACGAACTAGAAAGAATTGACACAGTGACAGCATAGGAAGAGATTCTAGCAGACACTGGGAAGCCCATAATGTAGGCCTACTTCCAATTCGGTTTGTAAAAAAAAGAGTACATTGTGACTGAAACGAAGACTTTGCCTACAGTACAGGTATGTTTTACTATCTATATATGTGCTACTGGTACTGGCGTGCGTTAATGCGCTTACGCTCTAAAAAAATTGTTTTGTCTTATCGGTATGAATTATATAACAGGCTATAATATCTTGGGAACCTTGAGCAACAGTGGACAAGTCAATGAGAATGTGCACAGTAAGGAGTAGCCTACATCTATGAAGTGAAGTCGTCGCTTAGAGGTAACATTTTATTAGCTTAAAAGTAGAAACGTCCCTGTTTTGATCCCAGTCGCATCAGAGATCTCTGTTCCTCTTACCCAATCCACCCAAACCTTGTTTTGTTTAGGAATGGGGTTGGGACTAGGGCAGATACGAATAATTGTAAATTATAGGCTGCATAAGATCATGTAAGACTGACCAATTAAAGGTCACGATGACCATAACCACCAGCATAGTTGGAGATTTTATCAGCTGCAGAAACACGGTCAGTATCCGAGTGCCTCCACCCCCTTCTTCTTTCAGCTGCTCCTGACACTGGGCCACGCAGTCTGACGTGGGGGAGAATGAGGTTTTGTTGACGTCAGCCACCTTCTGCAGCACTTTGATAGCCGCCTTTGTCTTGCCCTTCATCAGCAGCCAGCGTGGAGACTCTGGCAGCAGCCTGCGAAATTAACAGATGCGACTTGTAATCTAAGCCTATATTTGTTCGTATATGTCACAGTGTGCATCTTTTGTTAACGGTAATCGTCTCGCTTTGATCAGAAGCCAGCGTGGAGACTCTGGCAGCTGCCTGCCAAATTAACAGATGCAACGTGTAATCTATAGTCTGTACATGTCGTTTGCATGTGCCATGGTGAGCATGTTTTCGTCTTACCGTTGATCAGAAGCCCGCCCAGAGACTCTGACAACAGCCTGTATGGTCATGAGATGAAACTTGTAATCTAAGCCTATATTATTTTGTTTGTGTGCGCTTTGTGTTGATGGTTATCGACTTGCCCTTGATCAGAAGTCAGCGCGGAGACTGGCAGCAGCCTGCAAAATTAACAGATGCACATTATTCTATTTTGTAAATACTTTGTAGATTGTGTGCATCATGGTGTGCATGCTTTGTTAATGGATCTAGAGCACTGACATACAATAGTATGGGTCCACAACATTTTCTCCTTGATAATTGCTCCCTGACAATTCCCTCGCTTCAATTACTCCTTGATAATTGCTCCTTGTGATACTTGCTCCAGGACATTGCTCCTTGAACAATTGCTCCTCGCACATTAGCTTCTTGGTTTTTTTGCTCCTAGGACAGTTGCTCCTATTTTTTCTTTTATTTTTTCTCGTCCATTGCTATCTGCTTCTTCTTCTTCCTTCGCTCAGTTTCCTGTCATATGAGCGTAGATGCGTCATGCTGCCGTTATGCACCTAACTAAGAAATAGTTAGGCCCAGCATGTCCGACTTCGGCTGAAGAAAATATCCATTGCTATAAAATGTATCTTTAAAAAGGTATCTTTCAGGGGGGGGGGGACAGCTTTACTTGTTTTCGTTTTTGTTAGCAATACTAGTGAACTTTGTGAACCATGTTTGCCTTTCATGTGTATATGGGTGCAATTATCACATAGACTAGGGGCAATTGTTCGATGAGCAAAAATCCAAGGAGCAACTCTACAATGAGCACTTATCCAAGGAGAAAATGCTTCAGGAGGAATTACACCTAGGAGCAATTGTTGGGGAACGAATGTTGAGGAGCAATTACCAAGGAGCAACTGTTGGTACCCCCATACACACATGTACTGACCACTAGTGTGCCAGATAGAGAACGAGCGGGGTCACACTCATAACCCTCAGGTAGTGCAACTGTCGCACCAGGTGGTACACAGCATCGGAATAGTTCACATAATTTTCACCCAAAACAGAATGGACTTATGCTTTAATTAAAGGAAAACTGGAGCACTGACACACAGACATTTATACTGACCACCAGTGAGCCAGGCAGAGGACGAGAGGGGCCACGCTGATGACCTGTAGGTGGTGCCACTGTCGCACCAAGTAGGACACAGCATCAGTATAGGTCACATATTTTTCACCAAAAACAGCATGGCTATATTCTATAATCAAAGGAAAACTAGAGCACGTACGGAAGATGTTTTTAATTTAAAAACAGCATGGTCATATCCCTTAAAGGAAAACTAGAACACTTACGGAATATTTTTTTCACCAAAAACAGCTTGGTCATATCCTTTAACGGAAAACTAGAGCACTTAGGTAAGATTTTACGGAAGATTGTTCACCAAAAACAGCATGGTCATATCCTTTAATTAAAGGAAATCTAGAACACTGTGTGGTCATATCCTTTAATAAAAGAAAAACTTGAGCACCGACACACAGACATTTATACTGACCACCAGTGAGCCAGGCAGAGGATGAGCAGGGCCACGCTGATGACCTGCAGGTGGCGCCACTGTTGCACCAGGTAGGACAAATCGTCAGTTAGTTCACATATTTTTCACCAACAACAGCATGGCTATATCCTATTATTACAGGAAAACTAGAGCACTTACCGATATTTATTCACCCAAAACAGCATGGTCATATCCTTTAAAGGAAAAATAGAGCACTTATGGAAGATTTGTTTCACCCAAAACAGCATGGTCATATCCTTTAAAGAAAAACTAGAGCACTTATGTAAGATTTTACAGAAGATTGTTCACCAAAAACAGCATGGTCATATCCTTTAATTAAAGGGAAATCTAGAGCAATGTATGGTCATATCCTTTAATTAAAGGAAAACTGGAGCACACACAGACATTTATACTGACTGTCGCGTTCATTTACACATTACTATAGAAAAAGCGTCATTAAATGCGTCATTACCAAGCATACGTAATTCACGATGACGTGATTCTTTTATTTACATTCTCTAAATGTGTAGAGATGAACTTTGTTTATTGTTCAGGTCATTCCTTTACTAATAGAAAGTGTTCCAGAGAATTTGTCAATAATAACATATTGTTTATGAATAAATGAAATAAAGAAAATAAACAATCATGTTATATTGTTTGTTGATCTACACGTCTATCTAAAACTATTCATCTAATTGGATCCTATTAGCCAATCGTGCTACATCTTTTATAACTGGTCACGTGATTGCCACTTCACATCAACGGTCATTGGGAGAATCGCCGCTGAAGCAGAAGGAAGTCAGCACCAACCCAGTCAGACATTTGCGGCAGTTGGAAACAAAGGAAAAGCAGTTCCAGACAACAACTACAATGAAAAGAACTCGCCCAAGTAGTAGGCCACTCTTGGGGGATACCAGAGGTTGACTCGAGCCACGGATCATGAACTTCTTGCAACAGAAGCAGACCAGGAGAAACAGACCTGGCACCACGACCAGTTGACTCTCAACCGCATTCAGAGTTATTTGGGGTAGGCTACACATTCATTGTTTTAGCATCGTCTTTGGTCATCATACTCATTCTTTCAAGGTATCAATTTCGTTTCAGGTCAAACGGGGTTGTTTTCGAGTTCCGTACGTTTTCTAAAATATTATTCATTAGCCAGATCTACATGATCGATCGATGACCACGACAAAGCAAGTGAATGTCATCTTCGCCTTGTTTCATCCTCATCCCCATTTGTTCATTGATTATGTAAAACATGTACTCTTCTTTCTAGAATCTGCATGAGTTGGAATCTATTTCGAGCATGAATTAGTATCTTAGTTTCATGAATAATGCATGAATCCTTATCTGATTTCGTGACTCTTGATTATAGAGTAAAAAGGTAAGATAGTGCATTTGTAAAGGATGTGAGTGTGAGTGAGAAAAGTAGCTGTGTGGATCTAGGCACACAGAGACCTGACACTGCACGTTCCTTGCAGGTTTCCCGTTTGCCTGTTAGCTGTACTACAAGACGTCTCTGGTAATACGTCATCGATGCAACTACGACTTCTCTCCAGTACGTGGTCATCACTGCACCACGTGAGACATCTGAATACTACCACCTGAGGATCAGCGAACGAAGTGCTGCACCTACTAGAGATCAAGTACTTCATCTCGGAAATCACCTCTAAACGGCAGCTAAGTGACAGGATAAAACAAAACACTAACACTCTAGGACACCACATCCTCTAGTCTTCACAAAACCTTGTATATTTTGTGCAAAAGAAATATCTTCTAAAAAGACTCTAACAACAAGCATCTGAGAAGATGAGAAAAGAACAACACTAACATTTTAGCTTGTAATATCACAACATCACATTTTTCTATGCATTTATTCTGGTTACAATAATTCTTTGGTTTTTAATAAATGTAATACGTGCTCGTAACTTTGGTTTTAGATCTGTTGAAGAGAGTGAAAGGAAGGGGCGTATGAGAGCACTATCTCTCCTAGTCTGAATCATCTGTTTGTGTGCGACACTGACAACCAGTGAGCCAGGCAGAGGACGAGCGGGGCCACGCTGATGACTTGCAGGTGGCGCCACTGTCGCACCAGGTAGGACAAAGCGTCAGTTAGTTCACATATTTTTCACCAAAAACAGCATGGCTATATCCTATTATTACAGGAAAACTAGAGCACTTACCGAAGATTTTTTTCACCTAAAACAGCATGGTCATATCCTTTAAAGGAAAAATAGAGCACTTAGGGATGATTTTTTTCCACCAAAAACAGCATGGTCATATCCTTTAAAGGAAAACTAGAGCACTTATGTAAGATTTTACGGAAGATTGTTCACCAAAAACAGCATGGTCATATCCTTTAATTAAAGGGAAATCTAGAGCAATGTATGGTCATATCCTTTAATTAAAGGAAAACTGGAGCACAGACACACAGACATTTATACTGACCACCAGTGAGCCAGACAGAGGACGAGCGGGGCCACGCTGATGACCTGTAGGTAGCGCCACTGTCGCACCAGGTAGGACACGGCGTCCAACGCCAGAGGACCGATCATCCACACCAAGTTCAGCAGAGAGGCCGCCCTCGTCCGCTTCTCCGCACCCACCATCTCCATCACTGAACAACACAGTGTGTGTTGATTAGTAACGTTCATTTTCTTTCAGTGCCCCTTCTATCTGGAACTCCCTGCCCCTGTGAACTCAGTTCTCCGCACCCACCATCTCCATCACTGAACAACATAGTGCGTGTTGATGAGCAACGTTCATTTTATTTCAGTGCCCCATCTATCTGGAACTCCCTACCCCTCTGAACTCAGTTCTCCGCACCCATCACTGAACAGAACAGTGTGTGTTAATGAGAAATTTTCATTTTCTTTCATTGCCCTTTCTATCTGGAACTCCCTACCATTTGTACTCCGTTCTGCTAAATCTTTCCAATCTTTCAAAACAGCTCCAAAAACGTACCTCTTCCAAAACTACTTCTGACTTCTTTCCTGTCCTGCTTTCTGCCTTAAAACTGTGTGTGTGCGTGTGCGCGCGTGCGTGTGTGTGCGTCTGTCTGTCTGTCTACTTGTCTGTCCATGTCGTAGTCCAAAAATCATTGGCTGGAGACGTCATCATCATCATCATCATCATCATCACGATATGTATAGATAAAAATCGAGGGGCGAGTTGGAAAATGGGACGAGTTGGTCGTGGTACGGTGCATTCACTGGGGCGAGTTGGTAGTGGGGCGAGTTTGAAATGGGGCGAAATGGTGATGGGGCGTGATTGCTGGGAGGGTGAGGGATGGGGCGAGGAAGCCTACTAAAACCTACCCATAACGAAGCAAGACAAGTAGAAGGCGCTGCTGGCTGCTCCATTTATGGCCCGATATACCATGAACATTACCAGATTGGGAGGGAAAGCTGAGGCCACGCCCACCACAAGGCAGACAACGGTGCTGATGTAGAAGATGGTCTTTCTTCCAAACCTGTGAGAGCGAGAACAAATGAATGAAGGGTTTTCACATTTAAAGGCCCACCACGTCATGTGTCAAATTCACGGTTTCTGACGTGGTTTCCCTCTTTATAGCTGGTAAGAAATCTTAAGACGTCTTCCTAGCATAAAGAGAGAATGTGACACATGACGTGGGGGGTCTTTAAAAGCCACCTCACACTAACCAACAAAGTCGGATGAAAATGGTTGTGACTTTTTCCTGTCTTTTGATAGAGTGAGTAGAAATCACCAAGGCAAAGTTTGGTCGGATGAAACCCTTCCGATCAGGTTGGAAGGAATTGGCGGATGACTGCACCATTTTACTTCCAACTCACTCAGGCAGTTGTGGGAATACATCCAACGCTTGCTGATAGTGAAGACGGCACACAGCCACCAGAAGTGGGATAGAGTTCACAACTGAACTTTCTTCCAATAAGATGTAGGAAGGTAAAGGTGAACGAATGAATATTGTGTACGCAATTCTCTCTCTCTCTCTCTCTCTCTCTCTCTCTCTCTCTCTCTCTCTCTCTCTCTCTCTCTCTCTCTCTTTCCCTCTCTGATAGTCTAATGAATTCATGATCAGATGTTCTTTACAGGTGGGAGCAACCCGAATTTTACTGAGACGCCTCTGTGACTATGAAATGCCAAAATACCAAATACCCACACTAATCAGCATCAGCCTACCAGACCCAGGTTTAGACATAGGGAAGTGACTTTATATAAAAAAAAACTCTCTCTACAGCAATTGGTTTCCCCACTACAAACGCAAAGTAAGAGGCAAAAATGTGGTCTAAGGGAGCGAAGCGAGTTTAAAACCGACCAAAATAATGGTGTGCACACAGATTTACTACCCTTGAGGCAAATTCATCAAACTGACAGCTTTGTATTAATTCCGCACATATTTGGGTGGAACGACTCGAATGGGTTAAAACCCTTTCATCGCCACTGTCGCCTCTTGGCACCACAATGATTGAACACCCATGTCACTGAAAGGCATCAAATGAGGGTCTGGTATCCAGTGACCTTATGTTCTGCATTTTGGGAGGTAAGAATAGGCCCTATTTTATGGATGTTACAGAGGAATCCAAAATATTGCAAATGAAATCTTTTCTCTACCCAGGTAAGTTTAATGGAAAGGTTTGGCTGACAAATGGCTGGCGTTGAAAGGGGTCCTTTTAAGCAGTCAAAGAGAAAGTTGTCGTGGTCTCACCAGTCACACAGGTAGCCAGACACTAGGGTGCCAAGCAAGCTGCCAGCCAAAGACACCATGTTCATGTGAGCTCGGAATTCATTCCTGTCACATACCAAATCAAACTGCATGTGCGCGCGCACGCACGCACGCACGCACACGCACACGCCACACACACACACACACACACACACACACACACACACACACACACACACACACACACACACACACACACACACACACACACATGCATTCCATTCGCACACATAAACATGAGAAAAAAAGCTTGTTAGCTTACTCCTTTATATTAGACAGAAAGAAAAAACATAAACAATATAACACAACATCCTAAATCCAACACAATCATACTTCTACAACTAGATATAACGTTCGCAATAATTAAAGTAATATAAATGTTAGTATTGAATAAAACATTCGGGATATTATTGTCTTTCTGAGAGAAAAAAAAAGTCCATGTTAAATATTTCGTACTTAGAGAGCAATACTCGAATACTAGATGGTAAAGTGATAATTTACCCGAGCAAACACAAATGCGGGACTAGATCGTGTAGTTCACAAACGCAAGACAAGCCTCCTACAAAGCCGTTCTTCCGTATCGAGGGATGATGACCATGCTTCATCAGTTCGTCCTTGTGGAAATCAAGGATGCTGGATTAGTTCGCATATGGCTAGTGAGGCCAATGTGAGCCAGGAAGGATCTCTGACAGTGAGGACAGGAGAAAGAGTTGGGGGTGATCTGTCGGGGTTGCAGAGCTGCGACTGTTTAGGCGGATCTTGCGTGCCTCACGCTTTGCCTGCGATGTCTCGATACGGTGCGCCTCGAAGTTGGTGGCTCCCTTTGTTACTGCACCACGCCATGCTGGTCTGTTCTGTGCCAGGGTTTCCCATGAGGAGACATTGATGTTGAAGTTATTTTAACAAAAGCATTTATTAGGCCGTAAGCGAAGGACTACAATGTTGGAGTATAGTATCTATAGTAAACTTGTGTTAGTAATCCTGGCTATTCCCGTGTATCATGACACTGCTTTCTAAATTGATTTGGTTTTTCCTTGCTCTTAATCTTGTGCTAATAAAAAAAAGAAGAAGAAAGAAACTGGAAGGAGACCTTATTACCTGAGTAATCACGGAGTCGTGCACTTCAGATTTGTCGTAAACCCAGTCCCGGCATTGTTGGGTGACATTGTTGACAGTGCTGTTGACAGTGCTGCTGTGGTTATTGACAGTGCTGCTGTAGTTGTCGGCATGGCTGTGGTTCCCTGGCCAGGGGGAGAGGACGGAGCAGTGGGAATAGCCGTGGTGTTCCTGGGGGATGGTCCGATCCACGGCCACCCGGTGGTCCTCGCTCTGAATCCTGTAGGAGTCTTCGGGCCATCCCGGCACCTGACACCTGTACCATTTTTTTAAAACCACAATTGTATTCAGACCACAAAAGTGGATAAAAAAAAAGTATGTTTGTTTTGTCTGTCCTGTGTGTGCTTGTCTGTGTGTCACGTTTGTTTTGAAAAATACTGGATCGACTTTGATGATACTTGGTAATGGGGAAGTCGACACCTTACGTCCAAACTTTCCTTTCAAATGTATTTTTGTATAATAATCTCGCTGACCTTGGCGTTGAAGCTTGACCCGGAAAACATGGACAGGGGACGTGTCTGTCTGTCACTTGGCTCACCGTTTTCTTTGTATTGTTGTTGCTGTTGTTGCTGTCCCATTTTCCTCACCGTATAGTGGCGTTGCTCCGATGCCGCTCATTCCGGATCCCAACTCGCAGCCATACCCCAGCTTGTGAGGTCGCAGAATCCGAGATTCAGCCAAGGGGAGTGAATCTATGTTAGACCGTCAGGCTCACCTTCGGATACTCATATTTTTTATTTCGTCCAGTTGGAGATAACATCAGTGAGGATAACATTACTGATGTACAAATAATACTAGTCTTGATCAGTTCACCCTTATTTCGGCCCAACTTAAAATTTTGGCCCACGGGTATTTTGGTCATTTTGACCCAAGGCAATAGTCAGTTTGGCCCGAGGCAGTAGTCTGTAAGGCCCAAGGCTATAGTCATTTCGGCCCATGGCCATGGCCATAGTCATTTCAGCCCAAGGTTATAGTCATGTCTCATTTTTTCAATATATTTCATTGGACGAATGTCGATCCAATTTGGTATAAAGGCTGATTCCTATTTTTAAATGTTCCTTTCAATGTTTACATCCTTGGGGACCTTGGCTTTGACGTTTGACCCGTTAAAAACGTATATCTATATTCGCGGGCGTATCTCTCACGTATTTGCGGTTACTGTGTGAGCCAGTGTTACTTGGTTTACCTTGACCTATGATATTGGAAATGTCAATTTGTCTTGGCTATTTTTTTTTCCCAGTTACAGTGCCCAATGTGGTAAGTTGGTAGATAAGCTTAAGTCTTACAGGAATCAAAATAGTAATGGCCATGATGACCTTGACCCCTGACCTTGTATCTTTGTCTAGGCCCTGATGCAATCACTTCAAATTTCTCTTCTTCTTCTTTTTCTTGTTTGTCCTCAAATATGAAACTTATTCCAAGGAAATATTATAGTCGGCGGTGTTTTTTTTTATTATTGAAATTTGTTTTCATGATTTACAGATATCATTCTTCTTCTTCTTCGTTGACCACTAGATGGTGACACCAACGTCCTTCACGAAGCCAGCAGTCGTCCGAAGGTCCGCCAAACTGCCGTAGAGTTTGTCCCTCAGTGATGTTGGGTTTGACCATGCTGCTTGTCTGGGGGCATCGTGGAGATGGCAATGTTGCAATATATGCTCTACAGTCATGATTTCTGCTCTGTATGGGCACATCTCAGACTCGCCAATCTTGCATTTTCAGATCATGAGCGCACAATCTGCTGTGTCCAGTCCTCAGCCTGATCAGAATGACCTGGTCAGATCTGGCGAGTTTGTGATAGCAGTCAGACTGGTTAAAGCTTGGGTGACGATGCTTCCATTTCTTTTGGGACAGGGCTTTCATAACGGTCTTTTCTTCTCCGTACGAGACCTGTCTGTCCTCTTGTTCTAGCTGCCCTCCCTCCTTTGCCAGTCTGTCTGCTTGCTCGTTGCCATGAATCCCAGTGTGCTGGGACCCACTGCAGGACCAGATCAGTTTGTGCAGAGAGGTCCATCAGCGCTGTCGTCAGCTCATTGAGGTCTTCTGTTCGGGGGTTGTGGAGTGCATTCAGAACAGAGAGAGCATCTGTGAAGATGACCACTTTAGACCTAGTCCATGGCAGGTTGGCTCTGAGTTTTGTTGCTGCTGTTTT
>JAGGCT020002229.1:20000-25000 GCA_017654935.2 Phymorhynchus buccinoides
TCCGTGGCGGAGGTGCTCGAAGTCAGATTCTTTCAGTGAAAGAGAAGGCACGTTCGCTTTTCTAATGGCCGCCTAAGTCGCTTTGACAAAAATCAAGAAATTTCCACATACAAGCCTCTTTTTTTTTATAGTTTATCAAAAGGAGTTTCGCTCACAACAAAGGAAATAGCTCCAAAAAATATTTCAGTTACTGCACTACAAAGAAGAAAAAGCTTCAACCACTTTGAGCGTCCTCCACCCACCCCGTCCAAAATGGCTTCTCTCTCCGGCAACTCCGCCAAGGAGGAATCGCCGTTTGGACGGTCTGATTTATCGGACTGAACCAGAGCAAAGAGAGTGTTCTGATTCTTGCAAAGGCTGTCTTTCTGGTGATCTCGACGTGTCATGCTTGCAAAATCTCATCCGTCAGGGTGTCCCTTTAACCCCCATCCCACCCATCCCCACCCCTTTATCAACGTCTATTATGTCTCTTCGGCCTTCCCACCAGGCCTCATACTGTTGGTGGTTTTTGCCTAGATAGGTGCTTCTCTGGGGAAGTGTCTCGGTAAAAGTGTGTTTTTGTTCAGAGCAGGAGTCTAAATTGTTCAGAGCAGGAGTCTAAATTGTTCAGAGCAGGAGTCTAAATTGTTCAGAGCAGGAGTCTAAATTGTTCAGAGCAGGAGTCTAAATTGTTCAGAGCAGGAGTCTAAATTGTGAGTAGAATTTGGCCATTAACTTGTCATGCCCTGGACATAACTGAATGAATAACTGTGCGTGTATGTGCACCTGCATGCGTGTGCGTGTGTGCCTCTCTCTCTCTCTCTCTCTCTCTCTCTCTCTCTCTCTCTCTCTCTCTCTCTCTCTCTCTCTCTCTCTCTCTCTCTCTCTCTCTCTCTCTCTCTCTCTCTCTCTCTCTCTCTCTCTCTCTCTCTCTCTCTCTCTTCAAATTTGATGTACTTTGTACGCATAACGTCTTTGCTCTCCCCTATTATTTGTCACCTTGTTGTTCTGTTGTGTGTGTTTTTACAGGGCTGAGTGTAAGAAAGCTTTTGTAATGCTAATCTCATTATCCTGGGTAAATAACATTTCGTTTCGTTTCGTCTCTCTCTCTCTCTCTCTCTCTCTCTCTCTCTCTCTCTCTCTCTCTCTCTCTCTCTCTCTCTCTCTCTCTCTCTCTCTCTCTCTCTCTCTCTCTCTCTCTCTCTCTCTCTCTCTCTCTCTCTCTCTCTCTCTCTCTCTCTCTCTCTCTCTCTCTCTCTCTCTCTCTCTCTCTCTCTCTCTCTCTCTCTCTTATAACCCTGATTAAACAAAATTTCGTTCGTTCGTTCGTTCTCTCTCATAAAAAAAAAGAATCTTAAATCTCGGAGGTATACCAATATTCCCACACACCATTGGTACCACTTCATCATTAGACCCACATACCGGTCTGACCACAACATGTGGGACTAAAGGTATAAAGGAACAAGGGTATGTGGAACTAATTAGATTATGTGTGGTAGGCAATCGCATTTCTCTATTCAAATTTAAATCAAAGTTGTGGGAATAGCGGTATGTGGGACTAATGGTACCATGAACAGCTCACACAGACCCAGCACCACGAAAGGGACATCAAGTCGCTGGGCTAGTTTCTCACAACAGGCTTGCAAAGTCAGAAATCTCATTTTTTATCAATTTTGAGTTATATGTATTTTCGTACTCTCTAACATCTCATATTTCATATTTATAAAGGATAATCTTTATTATGGTCTCTAAATACTCCCAAAAGTGCTTTGAAATGAGTAGGTGGATGCATTTTGTTCAGCTAGACTAAACTTTAGACTGTGGTTTCTCAAAATGGCCGACAGTCACCCTACCAACTTTGAATGCTCATCACTCTAAAACGAAAACAGTTACAAGAATGGTATGTATATCATTTGAAAGAGATTGTCTGAAGTGTTTCATTGGACCATTGTCTCAGAATTGTCATCTTGACACTTAATGTCCTTTCGTGGTGCTAGAGCGAAAATCAACTTGATGACGTGACCACGTGGTTGGCAGACATTAAACAAGTTATATAAAACACTATTATAAGATTGAAAACCCTATCACCGTCCACCGCTATGGGGCCAGGAAAAAGAAAGAAAATAACAGGATAAACAGTAACGGGAAAAACACAACCGTAACTGTAAAAAATAAAAAGGATCAGAAAAAAGGTGTGTGTGTGTGTGTGTGTGTGTGTGTGTGTGTGTGTGTGTGTGTGTGTGTGTGTGTGTGTGTGTGTGTGTGTGTGTGTGTGTGTGTTTGTGCGTGTTCAAAACCCCACTACCGAGTTTCTTCAATGTGATAAACTTAGTAAGCAGTGGGTTTAAAAAATTACTGGGTCTAACATTTTGGACCCTAGTTTTTGTAAGGGTAGCATGCCTTTAAAAATGTTATGAAATAGCCCCCAAACCAGTTTATAGGCAAGTACCCAGTAGTCGAGTTTGGTCAGAAAGTGTGTATCATTTTGGACCCTAGTTTTTGTAAGGGTAGCATGCCTTTAAAAATGTAATGAAATAGCCCCCAAACCAGTTTATAGGCAAGTACCCAGTAGTCGAGTTTGGTCAGGAAGTGTGTATCAATATACACACACCTGTCACACTGCATGAAAAGTCGGCTCCTATTAATTTTTTTGTTATACCCAGTATTTCAATTCAGCATATCCTGACACACAAGGCATGACCCATACTAATATCCTCGTAATCTATTATAATACTTCTAATTAATGCATTGATTATGGATTTTAAATGTTGTAGAAAGCAGGAGCAGCAGAAATGAGGAAACCTGGTTTGCCTGAGTTTGACAGGAAACCCAGTAGTAGGCATTAGTCTCTTTGTGTGTGTGTGTGTGTGTGTGTGTGTGTGTGTGTGTGTGTGTGTGTGTGTGTGTGTGTGTGTGTGTGTGTGTGTGTGTGTGTGTGTGTGTGTGTGTGTGTGTGTGTGTGAGTGTGTGTGTGTGTGTGTGTGTGTGTGTGTGTGTGTGTGTGTGTGTGTGTGTGTGTGTGTGTGTGTGTGTGTGTGTGCGTGCGCGCGCGCGCGCGCGTGTGTGTGAGTGTGTGTGTGTGTGTGTGTGTGTGTGTGTGTGTGTGTGTGTGAAGTCAAGTCAAGTCAAGTCAAGTCAAGTCAAGTCAAATGAAGTCAAAATGATCTTTATTGAAGGTTCATGCCCTCGAAAAACAAAATACAAACATCAATATCAAATAAGAATAGAAACATGTAAATGTAAGAATATATTAACAAACAAAGAATAAATATCAGACAACTACACGCAAAATCAGCATAGATAGGCTTTGCTTAAAAAAGCGACAGGCAAACATTAGTGACAATGTAAACAAACAACAGGAGTGGCCCAATGCTCACACATGCACACAAACATACTCTCTCTCTCTCTCTCTCTCTCTCTCTCTCTCTCTCTCTCTCTCTCTCTCTCTCTCTCTCTCTCTCTCTCTCTCTCTCTCTCTCTTTCTCTTACTCTCTCTCTCTCTCTCTCTCTCTCTCTCTCTCTCTCTCTCTCTCTCTCTCTCTCTCTCTCTCTCTCTCTCTCTCTCTCTCTCTCTTTCACACACACACACACACACACACACACACACACACACACACACACACACACACACACACACACACACACACACACACACACACACACACACACACACACTCTCTCTCTCTCTCTCTCTCTCTCTCTCTCTCTCTCTCTCTCTCTCTCTCTCTCTCTCTCTCTCTCTCACTCCTCTTCTTCTCACATGCTACATAATTCTTGAACTAATCATATATTTTTTGTTACATCAATATAAACATTTAAGCACAGACTTATTACAGATCTGATATTATTAACACATATTTGTTGCAACTTTCGAACTTCTAAAAACTAGGAATAATGATTTAAAATTACTAACCCAATACAGCAGAACTAACAGAAATAATTTCTTTAGTAACAGAGTCACTATATACTGGAATTCTCTTCCAGCACATATTAAATTGGCACCTAACCTTAATCAGTTCAAAAACCTCCTCGATAAAGACCCCAAGATTCAACAATTGAAATGTGTATATGATTAACACATCTAAAAGCGTCCTAGTCATGCCAATCATAAAAAAAGAATACAAATAATCAAAAAGGACACATTAAGAGGCCTCGAGGCATTGTTGTCCTCATTCTCTGACCTGGCCTGACCTGACCTGACCTGACCTAAAGAAACATCTGCTTTACATGGAAGGATGTTGAGCTGTTCATAGCCATTTGCTGTTAAGCTACTACATCTAAGTTGTATTTTGCTCTTGTGTAAGCTATTATTAATATATTTAAATCAGGCATACATTCACTGGCACTATCTCATAATGTGTATCCATAATTAATAAGAGGTAGGATGTGTGTATCAAAATAGTTTTCTGGAATGAAGATCTAATTTTAAATGTTTTTGATCAATTCGTTTGGAAATACGTTTAGCCAGGTCATTGATGTGATCATCTCACGATAAGTCATAATCAATAATAATAAGGCCGGGTTCACATTAGACGCGTAAGTTCCGTACGGAAAACCCTAAATAAGTGGAAGAAAGAAGGATACAAGTTTACTCATATAAGAGAAATTCGGACACGTGCGCAAATCTTTTCCCTTCTTTGTTTCACTTATTTATGGATTGCGCACGGGTTTCCGCATGGAATATCCGCTTATGTGTGTACACGGCCTAATACCTAGCACTTTATGGAAGGATATTTCTTCGATTATTAATTTTTGTTATCTTTGAGGAAACACAAAATGCATCTTTTTTCGTTTTGGCTTGAGGTTGCATACATAGGGGAAGACGGGGTAAAAAGCGCATGGGTGGGTAAGAAGCCCACCCCAATTATCTCATGAAATGAAGCAAATTTCAGTCTCATTTTGCCCATGAGACGAGCGTTAATGTCTAGCATTCGTCTCATGGGCAAATGTGACTGACATTTTCTTTATTTCAGGAGATAATTGGGGTGGGCTTCTTACCCGCCCATGCGCTTTTTACCCCG
>JAGGCT020002230.1:0-25000 GCA_017654935.2 Phymorhynchus buccinoides
TTGCGTGTGCAGTCCTTACTGTGCAACTTAAATATTAGAGTACGCTTTATAAGCTCTTAGCTTGTACTCGAAGTTCATAAATGTATTGCTGCTTTGTTATGATTTTCTATTCTTGAATAAATTCTTGTTTAAACCAAAAGGGCCGGCCCAAGCACAGAACCTTGGGGGACTCCTGATTCTACAGGGATAGCTTCGGATGCAGCTCAATCAACAACTATGTTTTCCTGCCTGCCTGCAAGGAAGCTCTCAATTAATCTATTGACTGAACTTCTGATCCCATAGTGGCGAAATTATTCATAAGGAGATAGTGGTAAATCTTATCAAAGGCCTTTTCAAATCCACGACTAGGACGTTGGTCCTTCTAGATAAATATAAAAAAAAGCGACAAAAATGTGCTTGATAGTGGTGGTGAGAAATACTGGGTCACCAGCTCACTCACACACACACACACCACAACTCACATACACACACAACACAACTCACACACACACGCATGCACGCACGTACGCGGCACACGCACACTGACACACACACACACACAGGGGCGCGCGAAGGTCGAGAGGGTATACAGTCATATATTGTAAAGACAAACAATTTATCATGAGTGTGTGTGTGTGCGCGTGCGTGTGTGTGTGTCACTGACTGAGTCAGTTGTGTCTGACTATAACTTTCGCATAGCAGATAAAGCGACTGCTATTCTACTTCTACAGGGCTTGACTGAAATTTGTTTTCAGTGGTGGTAGGTGATAGAAGCTGTGAAGCAGTGACCGACACCTAGGCATCTATAAATTAAAAAAAGACAAACAATTTATCATGAGTGTGTGTGTGTGTGTCACTGACTGAGTCAGTTGTGTCTGACTATGACTTTCACATAGCAGATAAAGCGACTGCTATTCTACTTAGAACTACAGGGCTGGACTGAAATTTGTTTTCAGTGGTGGTAGGTGATAGAAGCTGTAAAACAGTGACAGACACCTAGGCATCCATTGTTCCAGAAGGCGTAAAATCTCTATTTTTCTCTCTCTCTAGGCATCCATAAAATAAGTTAAAAAAAGGACCTAGAATACTACCTTGAGGAACACTACTGCTAACATGTGCAGCCTACAGACTGATTTCACATCTTTACTATTACAATACTGAGTTCTGTTACTTGAAAAGTCTTCTATCCATTTAAATAAATTGTTGTGGATTCCATAACCATGTAATTTAATTTTATGTTATAGGCCTACTTACAACAGTTGTGTTGTAATAGAAAGAGCGACCCGTGCTTCTTTGGGCCTAAAAGCTGATTAAGTTCTTTTAAAACATTATTTATTATGTTATTTTTAAATAAATAGATCTAGTGCAGGCCAAACAATGTCTTAGCGTGTACTGTTTGACTTCTGAGTAGTGGGTGCACTATCCCAGGTTGTTGGGGTGATGGCTTACGTACACTTTCTTATTTCAAGCACTGGGAGAGGGGTGGAAGTAAAGTACATTTTCTTACTACACATTTCATAATTTGCACACCATTTCAAAGCCCCAGGAGAAATATCAGTATGCAGTACACTTTCTTGTTACAAACTTGCTGTTTGTATACCCTTTGAAAATCCAAAATAAACCATTTTGTTTTTAAAAGCGTGAATAGCAAATTTCTCCTTTACATCCTGCAGTCCTAAAGATTACAGGCACATGGGAGGGAACATGAGAATCAGTGAATAATTTACATCATTGGTAGTACAACATACTGGGAATGAGATTGAATCATACAAATTATTTTTAAATTTTGTCTGAAATTGAGAGGATGTGGGGATGCCCGGATAGTGTTGGTTAAAATAATGTGAGTATGTCTTTCTTTGTTGTGTCAGTGTATTTGTGTTTAATGCTGTTATAAAGTAAAGTACACCTGTGCATGCGCATTAATTTTGAATAAAATCATACCAGCCCCGAAAGTCTCAAAACCTTTTCGTACGAACCTCCCCCCTTCCTCACTCTTTTTTTTTTTTTAATTGAAGAGTGTTTACTAGGCAAACGTGTTTTGAATAGGCAAACGTGTAAGTATGTAATTTTTTTTTGCGTGGTTTCATGATCACAATAGCAGGCAAATGTATTTCACTTTTACCAAAACCGTTTTGAGAAAAAAAAAATGTAATGAAGCCTACCTAACTGCCCCCTTCCCTCCCCTTTTTGGGGGGAAGATTTACTAAACTATCCTGGGATAAACACTGATTTTAAGCACTGAGAGAAAGAGCATCATCACCCTAAGCTAAGTGACCCAGCCAGTCAGGATCCTTTCAGCGGACACCCAACGTGATGCTGAATGGAGCAGCTACCTTCACTCTAAGCTAAGTGACCCAGCCAGTCAGGTCCCGATCAGCGGACACCCAACATTATGAAACATAATAGAAAAGGAACCGCCTAAGCTAATGAAAAAAGTTATGTTCTGTGGCTTTTTCGTGCAAGACAGTATGAGTTTGCTCAGTTGCAGGGTTTGTGATCGAATAAATAATCACTTAAGTCACAACAGTGACAACTGAGCCAAACAAATAAGATCGTGATCTATGATGAGAAACACAGTGTTGTGTAAAAGTAGAGCTGATTAATTTAAAAAAAATCAGTGACAAAATTGTGTGTCAGAGATTCAATGCGAGATCTGCAAGCTGCACGCACATCTTTGGTTGTTCCTTGCCCATTACTTGTCGTCAGGCAAACATTCAGCCCCATCGGCTCGGAAGTGAGTAGATCACTTTTCGCGACTCCGCGCGCTAGAGATAAACAAGCGCATTCACTCTTGCAAACCGGCTTCGATAAAACGGCCAATAGGACATACAGGAAGGATTGGTGTACAAGGGCGGATCTTGGAGGAGGGGGTTCCCAAAAGCTGAAAATAATTGAATCTGGGCCTAAACGATGTGACGAAGAAAGGCCTCTCCCAACAAGAGTATACACTAAAATTAAGCAATGAAATTACATTTTCCCTTCTTCGTGTTGTTGTTGTGTGGGTTGTTTATTTAGAAGAGGGGGTGGGGGTGTCCGACCCCTCTATATCCCCCCTCCCCCTCCAGCTTCGCCTTTTGGCCAGCAGACGGCTGGAGACTATCAGGGGGTATGGCTCCTGTTGATTTGTGATATAAGAGGTGGTTAGGCCTACCAGTAACCTCCATGGTTATTCAATTCACATCATTTGGCATAGTCGTCAGGCGTTTACTCAAATGGATTCACTGGTTAACATTAGCCTGTAGAAAGGGCCAATAATAAATGAG
This sequence comes from Phymorhynchus buccinoides, assembly GCA_017654935.2. Classification (NCBI taxonomy): domain Eukaryota; kingdom Metazoa; phylum Mollusca; class Gastropoda; order Neogastropoda; family Raphitomidae; genus Phymorhynchus; species Phymorhynchus buccinoides. The sequence goes on from JAGGCT020002230.1 coordinate 3,243, forward strand.
AGCTGTACTATATATGATTTTCTACAGTATTGGAATATCATGGTACAGCTTAGTCCTTCATGGAAGACCATGACTCTCTAACTAGGCCTATAGGGGGCATTTGCACTGACTCTAGTGCTGCAGCCAATGGGATTAGTTGGCCTTTGGGGACCTTCACAACTTGGTCTCTCATCCTCAAATCCCTTTGCCTGAGAGTGGGGATGTACCCTGAGGAAAGCTCCACGTGACCATAAAGACATTTTAGCCCAGCCCGCCAGAATTGTTGTTTTCACTAGTCTGCCAACTTTTAAGCTCATTACTGATTTTACAATAATTTGAATTGAAAATTCGCCTGTCACAACTACAGCGTTTTCAAGTCTTAACTTTGTAATATAGTGTACTTATTTCATTCAATAAAACATTTCAGTTCCTACTCTCTCTCTCTCTCTGTTTCTCCCATTCCCCTCCACTCAATGTCTGTTGTAGCCAGATAAGCTGTCTGGGGTTCCTTATCTACATCAGGGCCCTGCAGATCACTCACTGGCAGCGGTAATTGCTTATTCATTGCTTTGGATGAGCAAGGAGGCCTGCCGGGCAAGAGCCTTCTCCTTCCTTCCTTGCCTATAGGCCTCTGCAACTAGGGTTATTAACGCCCTTGACAGTGAGAGTGATGCCCTTGCTGGTCAGTACTGACAAGGGCATTCACTCTTGCGAAAGGCAGCCATTTAGTGGCATCAAATAGGGGTTATTGGCGAGAGTTATCCCCCTGTCTGGTCAGTACTGAACCATCTTCCCCCACCCACCAAGGGCATGGCACACGGATAGTCCCCGGCCCCGGTCATCTTCCTGCCAAATTCGAAGGCAATCGGCCCAGAAACGCCGGAGATACGGGCGCCGAGAGGCCGGCGGATGCGCGTTTCGCGCATTTGCGAAACCGCGCAAATGATACGGCCGCCTCGGTTGCCGTTGCCATCGCCCCGTCAGGGCTCACAGCAAATTTGAAGCGATTCGGTCGAAAAACGGCGGAGTTATAAGGCCCGTTTCGTGTTTCAGACACACACACACACACACACGGACACTTGGCTTATTACTATATGATTATTCACACGATGGCATCCATATTTATCTCTTTTGCGTTAATTTGAATGTACGACTATACTTTTTGGTTGAAAGTGATGTAAAATTTGAATTGTTGATATGACCACAGGTATAAGAATGTGTGTGTGTGTGTGTGTGTGTGTGCGAGCGTTAATGTGTTTTGTGACGTGTTGTGACTATTTGATTTGTAAAATGCAAAAAAAAAAATAAAAAAAAAAAAAAAACTAAAAAACAATATAACTATTTTATAACTTCTTACCTTTTCGCCAACTAGACTTTCGGTTTTAAATCATTTCCATTTTAAGTGCTTGCACATCCCTTGCGATACAGAGAATGTCCCCTACCATCATCTTTGTGTTGTTTACGTCAATGTATTGTCTACTTTCGTTTCTGTGTTTTGTCTTATTTTTATTTCCAAATCTCTTTAACACACATGTCCCTGTATGTGCCCGCCCGGGTCGAGAGAACGTAAAACACCATTTATCTACCACCATCGGGTAGTCAGTTGAGAGTGGCTGGGAGAGAGAGAGAGAGAGAGAGAGAGAGAGAGAGAGAGAGAGAGAGAGAGAGAGAGAGACAGGCCAGCGACACTCTTGCTGCGGGCTTTCGTCTGCGCCAGTTTAGTTTTTCCCTCCTTTTGCGTTTGAAAAGGGATGCTTTCGCTGCGAGCGCCAAGCAGAAACTGACATTTTTAGCCTACTGCTTGCTTATATAGTGCTGCTTTGTCTTTAAGGTAACTGTTAGTCTAAAGTGTTTGGGGTCTCTACATGTGTGTGCATACTGTGTGTGTGTGTGTGTGTTCTGTGTGCTCACACACATGCATATTGTCGCGGCCGGGTCATTCGAAAACCTCGTTACTGACATTTTTGGGGATCTTTGCACAGTTAGGTCCCTTATTTTTCTGTCTACCTATCCTCAAATGCTCATAGAGCTATCGGGGCTCCAAAAGCCTATTTGTTACTGTTTTTTAAAAACCACAGACCATACACAAAGACACTGTAATGGGAATAAGACAGACAACTGGAGAGTTACGGCGAGCCGGGCTGATAGGGTTATCGTTCGTGATCCCATTAACAATGGTGGCTCTATCCAAAGACTGGAATTTGATTTTTTTTTTAAAATACCAGATTCAAACTTGAGTGCTTGGACAAACCTTTTTCTGAAGACAAAGAAAGGTAAGGAAGCTTCAAATACGGCCAGAAAATCTATGAAACAGTAACAACCAGTGTTAGATTACTGCTGATGTTCATGGTTCAAGGGGGGCATAATCAGGGTTTCTGTCGTCACTATTCATGTAGGGGAAAATGGCCGCTTGTCTGTCTTGTTCCCATTACAGTGTCTGCCATACATTAGGCAGCATCCATGTAAAAACCTTGTAAGTGGATGGGTGTCCAAATGCTATAGTAAAAAAAAAACCCATCACAAAGGCTCTTACGATGTTTTTTTTTGCAATTTAAGGTGAGAGTTATTGACGTTATTTACGTGAAAATTTATGCAGCGTCACATTCATTTTTAGCCTCAACATATGCCATTCCAAGTCAAATCTGAGGAAATAATTATCAATTTGTGTTCTTTGTAAAATGGCAAAAAATCACAACCAGACTTCAAAATGCCTGTGTAATGCCATAAACAAACTGCATTCTGCTTAACGATTTTTTGTTTGTTTGTTTCAGTCTGGGGGGTTTTCAGCTTCTGTCTGCGCAATACATCTATGGTCTCTGTCCGTCAGTCTTAATTTTCTCTGGTTATCTCTGCATGCCTTCTCTCTCTCTCTCTCTCTCTCTCTCTCTCTCTCTCTCTCTCTCTCTCTCTCTCTCTTTATCCTTGTCAAATAAAGTTTTCCAGTGTCCAGTGTCTCTCTCTCAAACACACACACGGCCCGATATATATACACACACACACACACGCGCGCGCGCACACACACACACGCACACACACACACACACACACCACCCTCTCTTTCTTCCTTGATCCCATTTATCCCTGGGTTTTTTTCCCCCCAATGATGATACCATTGCTCCCCTTTCCCCCATTCCCCCTTTTTGTTGAATGTGTGCGTGCGTGTGTGTATGGTTTGTCAGTTTTCAATGGTATCATCATTCATTTAGACAGTGGAATTTCACAAAACATCACGTCTCACAAAATGTTTAATCGCAGCGTCGCATTAAGATCGAATCGTACGTGGTGTGGCGGTCCCTTCAGTTGAACTGACCACCCCGAGGTACTGCGGTGTCCGCTGATGTGGGCACTGGGCTCTTCACTGGTTAACGAAGTCGTTGGTGATCTGCGACATGGACGGAGTCACCTCGCTGCCTGTGGTTTCGTCTGGGGCACTGGCACTGGTACTGGCGGCACTGGCTGGGCTCTGCTTCCTGTGTCTCCTGGCGGCTGTCCGGGACATGTCGGGACAGGAAAAGCGGTGTGTGAACACTCATGGGTACTAGGCCGCATGGCTTACATCTCACAACAGAAGCGCTCAACTCATGAGTAAATTTGCAAACACACACACACACACACACACACACACACACAGATATTATGCGTATCTGTGAAATTCGGGTTGCTCCCACCTGGAGAGCGCGTCGCAGCTAGAGGCGCGCCACCAAATTTTTAAAGAGAAATTTGGGCATGCGATTTTTGTGTGACTGGTGAGGATGGAAAGGGTGTGTGTGTAAATTTTGACCAAATGACAACTTTTTCGTTGTCACTGGGTTTAACGTAGGCTAAGTGCATGGGCACACAGGACCTCGGTTTATCGTCTCATCCGAAAGCGGACTCCACGTTCAGACCGTAAGGCCTAGTGCAAAGTGAGAGGAAGAATCCCCTGTACCCAGGTTCGAACTCGGGTTTACTTGGCACGAGGCGAACACGCTACCAACTGTGCCACTCTACACACACACTGTGTGTGCCACTCTACACAATTATTGCGATGCCGTAAAAGGGCATCGCTTATAGCCTGCAGTTGATTTCCGTTTTATGGAGCGTGTTTGACGTCACTTCTGCTTATGGAGGTTTGTATTCACGTGGATAAGGTATATAATAATAATAATGCTTTACGTCCTCCCGGCCAAAGCCATATGGACATAATGGATAAGGTACTCTACACATGGACATTTATAGTCCGCCTTGTCTCTTTGCTGTTTTTAGGTTTACCCCCCATTTTCATTGAGCGTGCGACGCACGCTACCCCTTGAGAGCCTCATGAATATGCATTAGCCTAGCATACCATAGTCCCTCTCCGCTCCATGCCCTTGGCCCACAGCATCATCCGGCTGTTGAAGTTGATGGGTGTAGCAGCAGGCCAGGGCTGCCATCCCCAGCAGCAACAGACCCCCGCTGGCACACAGGACCCCTACCAGTGCAGGGATCCAAGGGCCACCTGGCACCACACACACACCATATTATACACAAAGAAGAAAGTTAAGCACCCCACCACTTTTTTGCTGCAGATGAGATGAAATCGAGATTTATTGCAAATAATCAATAAAGAATGAAACAACATTGATTGGTAAATGAAAGTTTGACTATCTGACTATAAGAAAACGCATAATTTAATGTATGGTTTTACAAATATGCATTCTGGTATTCTGAAACAAAAAGGGTTGTCATGTTCAATTAAAAACACACAACCATGTTTAATTATCAATGTAACAATTTCATATGGCTGTATCAAAAGTTAATTATTGTGGGAAAACGTCATGAGGAGTGTCCAAAACTCATTTGGCAAATCAAAGTTCAGTAGCGTGTGTTTCCTCCCTGTGCCTGGATGACTGCTTCAACCCTGCGTCTCATCCCTCCTGTCAGACTTGTAATAGCTCATTTGCTTTAAGGGGTGCTTAACTTTCCGTGGCTCTACTTTACCTACTCATCTTAACATGCACAATTTTAAATGTAAATATGTGTACACATAACAAAATCAAACATATTCCTATATTACATTATTCATACTTAACATGCACACAAGTTAAAAAGTAAATACACACACGTGGCAAAAGCAAACCTATTCATGTTTTTATAATGTGTATGCACATATTAAAAACTAAGCACATACAATGACGAAATTAAGCCTAAACCTACTTTACATACTCCAGACACACACACACACACACACACACACACAAATAAGAGAGAGACAGAGAGAGAGAGACAGCGAGAGACAGAGACAGAGAGAGATATACATCAAGCACATTTTACCAGTGTTTTCGTCATCCTTGCCATCCCAGTCTGGAATAAATCAGAAGATCTCGAATGATGGACAACTGACTTCATAAATAAACAACGGTAAATCCGCAGACAATACTAACTTGATGATAAACAGTTGATGTCTTCAATGAATCAGACAATTTAAATAATGAATAACCATATCAGCGAAGCTGGTAATGCTTTCAGTGGATTCTGAAGTCTATAGTATGATAGTTGTTTGGTTGTGTGTGTGTATACTGCGTGTGTGTGTGTGTGTGTGTGTGTGTGTGTGTGTGTGTGTGTGTGTGTGTGTGTGTGTGTGTGTGTGTGTGTGTGTGTGTGTGTGTATGTGTGTGTGTGTGTGCGTGCGCGCGCGCGCGCGCGCGCGCGTGTGTGTGTGTGTGTTGCGTCCGTGGTCCAATTTCCAAGCTTTAACGTTGGCATTTTCTCGGGAAATAGAAGGCGTACATTGTTCAAACTTTGCATACACATAGATGTTCATGCAAGCTTTCAAACAATACTGATTTGAATAATTAAATAATTAAAACAACACTGTAAACAGATAACATTTTAGATTAGTGGGTTAGAGATTCAACAGGCAACATGAATTAAGAGAGTCATCAACAGTGAAAGACTCCATAGCTCATTGCGTAGAACGTCTGTCTCATGCCAATGGTTCTGGGTTCGATTCTCAACAAAGGCTTTTTTTCCCTTCTTTTTTTCTTCTTTAAACACCCCCCTCATGTTTACGACCCTCCATCTCAAAGTCATTATTTTTGGCATTCTTGTACTTTAAACACCCCCCTCACGTTTACAATCCTCAATCTCAAAGTTATTATTTGTTGGCAATCTTGTACTTTAAACACCCCCCTCATGTTTACGACCCCCAATCTCAAAGTCATTATTTGTTGGCAATCTTGTACTTTAAACACCCCCCTCATGTTTACGACCCTCAATCTCAAAGTCACTATTTGTTGGCAATCTTGTACTTTAACACCCCCCCCCCTCATGTTTACGACCCTCAATCTCAAAGTCATTACCTGTTGGCAATCTTGTACTTAACCCTTTCGCCGCCAGCCATCTTTGAGCCAAAATTTTCAATTTAACTTGCTTGGCTACAGAAAAGATTTCGTCTGCAATATATTGTGGGATTTCTCTGTGACACATTTAGAACAGGGTCATTCCTTAATGCCCAAGTTTAGGAACACAATATCATTGAATAACAAACCCTGATTTCGAAAGTTTTAATGACATGGGTGTTAAATCATTGTGGTGCAAAAATGCCACATTGGCGGTGAAAGGGTTAAACACACCTCAACTCTCCGAGTGAGCCTTGAAGGCTTTGCCTCTTGATTTATTGTATGGTGTATATCAGTCATACCACGTACGTTCACACTGTATACTACTCACCCACGCTGGCAATGGTGACGCTGTCGCCATACTGTGGATAGCCCACGCTGTTCAGCAGTGCGTAGCACCGGAACTCCCTTCCATTGTCCTCCTTCCTCAGTCGGAACCGCATCACCTCGCTCACCGTGTGGTTACAGTACTCGCCAGGAGCCTCGGCAAATATTTCCACGCCGCTCGGTACAATCGTGGTGTCGTTGGTCAGCTGGCTCGTAACGTTCGTTACGTTTGTCAGGTCCCGTGGGGGTGAGCCAGTGTCCCCATGAGACAGTTCGAAGGGAAACCAAGTGTTGGTGCCAGGGTCTCTGAACTTCCAAACCAATTCGACCTGTTGGACATGAAAATAAAAGAAAAACGTGTGTGCATTTACTTCTATAAAAAAGAAGCTGGCCACCACCACAGAAGAAGAAGAAGAAGAAGAAAAAAAAACCGATCACAATTAAGGTTCAGTTTTAATTCTTCTTCTTCGTCGTCTTCTTCTTCTACTTCTTCTTCTTCTTCTTCTTCTTCTTCTTCTTCTTCGAGTTTCGATCACTCAGTTTCCTGTCAATTATGAGCGCAGATGCGTCATGCTGCCGTTATGCGCATAACTAAGAAATAAGTTAGGACAGCAAGTTCAGTCGACTTCAGTCGCCTGGCAGTTTTAATTTCCGGCAAAAAAGTTCTGATTGAATTTCGGCTGCGATGGTCACACCAAACTTTAACTCTATACTATGGCTCCAACCCACCTGCGTGCGCATCTCGACCATTCCAACGGAAGTGTCGCCATCTTAGTCCTTATTTGTGTGTAAACAAAGTGAAAATGTTATTTAAACGTGCAAAGAAAACATCCAGATGTTATAAATACAATTTAGATAAGTTTCGAATTGGAACAGCCAAATACGCAGCATCGATCTAGCATTTTTCAAAAAAAGGTAAGGACTAAGATGGCGGTCTCCCATAATATGCCGCTCCTTGTGGCCGGATATGACGACACGTGGGTACCAGCCATAGCGTTGGTTTGTCCAACCCTTACAGTTTTCTCCTGACTTTTTCTCCCGTCTTCTGGGCTATCCATTGATCTTAGAGAGTATTCTTTGAACAGGCAAGTTTCAAGTTTCAAGGTTTATTTCCGAAAGCCCCTTGGGGGTACATGGAATGACATGGCGGCAACATGAGTTAAGAGAGTCATCAACAGTGAAAGCCTCCATAGCTCATTGCGTAGAACGTCTGTCTCTCATGCCAATGGTTGTGAGTTCGATTCTCGGCAAAGGCATTTTTTTTCTTTTTTTTTCTCTCCTTTAAACACCCCTCTCATGTTTACGACCCTCCGTCTCAATGTCATTATTTTTTGTCAATCTTGTACTTAAACACCCCCATCATGTTTACAACTCCCTTTTAGCCAGGGTACGTCTTCAACAACAACACTCAGGTGTCCGCGCTACTGAGGTGCCCGTTAAGCGAGGTTCCACTATGATATATCTGAGGAATGGAGACCCACAGCTGAAAACTGAATTGCAGATGGAGACAAGCTCATTAGGATTCAAGATTCTTTAATCAGCCAGTGCATCAGAGTACAAAGGAAATCGGTTTGGTTTGCCCATGAAATCCTGAATCAATACAAACTGGTCAGTTCTAGTAAGCTTACCTTGGCCCTGCATCGCATAGCATAACATTTGGAGTCAAGGCACATACAGTCCTGCATCAATAGAAACTGGTCAGTTCCAGTAAGCTTACCTTGGTGCGGGCCCTGCATTGCATTTGGAGTCAAGGCACATATAAAGTCCTGCATCAATACAAACTGGTCAGTTCCAGTAAGCTTACCTTGGCACGGGCCCTGCATTGCATAGCATTGCATTTGGAGTCAAGGCCCATATAAAGTCCTGCATCAATACAAACTGGTCAGTTTCAGTAAGCTTACCTTGGCACGGGCCCTGCATTGCATAGCATTGCATTTGGAGTCAAGGCCCATATAAAGTCCTGCATCAATACAAACTGGTCAGTTTCAGTAAGCTTACCTTGGCACGGGCCCTGCATTGCATAGCATTGCATTTGGAGTCAAGGCCCATATAAAGTCCTGCATCAATACAAACTGGTCAGTTCCAGTAAGCTTACCTTGGCACGGGCCCTGCATTGCATAGCATTGCATTTGGAGTCAAGGCCCATATAAAGTCCTGCATCAATACAAACTGGTCAGTTTCAGTAAGCTTACCTTGGCACGGGCCCTGCATTGCATAGCATTGCATTTGGAGTCAAGGCCCATATAAAGTCCTGCATCAATACAAACTGGTCAGTTCCAGTAAGCTTACCTTGGCGCGGGCCCTGCATTGCATAGCATTGCATTTGGAGTCAAGGCCCATACAGTCCTGCATCAATACAAACTGGTCAGTTTCAGTCAGCTTACCTTGGTGTGAGCCCTGCATTGGATAGCATTGCCTTTGGAGTCAAGGCCCATATAAAATCCTGCATCAATACAAACTGGTCAGTTCCAGTAAGCTTACCTTGGTGTGAGCCGTGCATTGCATAGCATTGCATTTGGAGTCAAGGCCCATATAAAGTCCTGCATCAATACAAACTGGTCAGTTCCAGTAAGCTTACCTTGGCACGGGCCCTGCATTGGATAGCATTGCCTTTGGAGTCAAGGCCCATATAAAGTCCTGCATCAATACAAACTGGTCAGTTCTAGTAAGCTTACCTGTGCGCGGGTTCGGTCTTTGGGAGCGGGTCCGGTACAGTTCAGCGTGACCTCGTCATCCAGGATCCAGGTGGATGTGTTCTCTGGGGACAGCGTCAGGGTCACTGGGCCTGGAGTCGATGGACAGAGACAGAGTGGGGTTAGTGCAGTCACCTCCATCAACACTAACGTTGTTTGTCTGATCTGTCTGTCTGAAGAGGTATTCAAAGAACATTGATGACACATGTATGCTTAAGATAATAAGGCAATATGTTGCTTCACTAATTTTGTCAGCGGTGTATTGTTTGTATGAAGAGTTAATGCTTATATCACACCATCAATCATGTCCCCACAGTGACACATAAACACGACAAGAACGATACCATTACAAACTATTTCTGCTTAGTTTCTGGGTCAAACTCGTAAAAACAATATTTTATTGTAATTTGCAATATCCCAGATGCCGGCTTGTGTTCCTGAACCAAAATTGTTATAGTATTTGGGTGCATCATTCAACCCTACCCGTCTTCTGACCTTCAGTAAGCTAATGGGGCACCCAACGGTCATAACACTTCCATAGACCCAGGTTTTCATGTCAGACTTTATTATTGCTTCCAGATGAAATGCCCTTTATTTTCTTTATCTCTTCATCACTTATCCAAAAATTCAAAACTCATTTTCAACAAGAGACTTAACACTTTTGACAGTTACAACGATCCCTCCCTTGACGATTTTAACAGTCACTCTTTTCTAACGGCTGTCTGTTATAGTGAAAATCCTTGAACGAGACTGTTGTCTGTGACGGAGCAAGTTCTTAAAAACAACTGACCAATGTATGATAACTTTGTTTCTATGTCTTTCCTTCCTCATAAGCTCACAATGTCGCTGGTAACAAAAATCTTGACGTGAAAGAGATTTTCACTAATTGGGATCAACGTTCACATTGGTAGACATTTTGCTCTGCCCAACGGTCTTGGTCCGACTGAAAATAATGAAAATTCGCACCATAACTATTAAAGTATGAATTCTATTTCAAGACATTATTGTAATTATTGCATTATCAACAGAATATCCGATTCTAAAAACTTTTCGAGACCCCCTCGTATAAAGATGGTGGGACGATCCTGGACGTAATATAAGCTTACTAGCATTGCAATACCAGGAAAGTTCCGAGGTTTTTTTCCTCCATCTCTTTCTCTCATTCTGCCAAGTTTATAGTCCAAGGGAAGTAAGCCAGTCCAGCCTGTCACTCTTTATTAGAGTTACTCCCCTTTGACACACACAGGTCCTCTTTATATTTTCTACATCAGTTCAGCCCACACACAAAATAAGGAAAAACAGATATTTCTTGACGGAGGTTTGCGCTATGAGTTCAATATTCAGGCTGTGAATAACAGAGATCATGAGGATCAAGATCATATAACTTATAGGGGTCTGTGGTCCACGGTGTTCGCGTAATTCCCTGAACAGAGCACAGAACCCACATGGATTTTATATATGTATTAATAGATGATAGATAGATTACAAAAGCTTGCGATAGATAGCACAGTGCACATTATAACATACGAAAACTACACAAGATGGATAATCAATATATAACAAAGGTCTTTCATTTTGGACTTACCATTAACAGGCAGGTAGAGAGTTGCAGGGTCTCTGACATTAGGTTCCCCGCTTTTAATAATAAAGGCCGATTGGCAATAGTACTCCGCTTCATCTTCGCAAACGGCTTCCACAAAAGATATTTTCAAAAAGCCGTCCAGATAGCTGCCGTTAATCTCTTTCAGTCCTGTTGAAGAAGGCAAAGAGCCCTTTAATTTCGGAGTAGTGCCTTGAGAGTAGTATCTTGCAAGAACAATGTTTGAACAACCGCCTTCTTCGCATTTATCAATTTTAATTTCATAGCGATCTAGGGTAATGTTGTTAGGTTCGTCGCATTTCAGAATGACCTTGCTTCTGCTTGTCGTTCCATTTGGGGTTACGTAGAGGTATGCGGGATCCAAGGAAAGCCTGCTCATAGTGGTCAGGTTCACCAGCTCGCCAGCACTGCCCGCTGCAAAATGACACAAGTAAAAACGGACGTAGCAGAGACACTTTCTAACGCAACGCAAAGGTAGAGACTACAGAGCGTGAACACGCGAGATCGAGCAGGCTCTGCATGTGTGGTGGCAGCATTTTGAGCTCCTGCGACCTCCGACTAGTGACCTTCATCTTCTAGATATCATAACTAGCCTAAGCCTACCTATCCGCAAGGAGTCCTGGGTCCCTCCGCGGTTCAAACGCTATCGTAGTAACATAGCCACATGGTCAGTCAGTCAGATAGATAGTAGTCAGCCAGACAGTTACGGACACTGGTGAAATTAAAGCAGCGTCTGCTTCGCAGCTGCGTAATTAAAGGGAAAACAACCGATCCTAGGGATCGGGTCTTTCTCGTCAGAAAAGCTCTGCCTCGCGGTGGCTCGCACAACAGGGAACAAAGAAGGGCGAACCGTCTCTCTCGTCAGCTGTGATTCAAACGTGGCGCGCGCTCGAATGAGATGAGATTAGCATCCAATTGGTCAAAGACCCTTAATAAGGACGGTATGGCGCGTGCTCAGTCAGCGCCTCCCCTCTTTTATAGTCCGGCCGTGCCTTTGAAGAGCATAAGATCCCCCCCCCCCCCCCCCCTATTTATTTTCTTTCTTCTGGGCCTCTCCCATATTTGTACAAGATCAGCTTGGAAGACAGAAATTTAATGTGTCTTATCACCCCAACTCCCATACACTTCCGGTTTAAGCAGGGAGCTCACTTTTCTAAGCGAACCCAACAACGGAAGACATAAAGAAATCCATTTGGCGGGAGGAGGGTGGGTGACTTAAATGTAGTGGAATGGTAAGTATATAGATAAAATATATAGTAGAATTAATTAAAAAAATCCTCAATCTATTCTATCATCCTTACCATTCCACTACAAGTGCATGATTACCAACAAGGAGGGGACTTAAAGCTAGTCTGACCCGTGCGTAAAAATCCCACGGCAGTTGAAAGTTGGTAAGAGCAGGGATAAATCCCGCTGCCTGGTATGGCCAAATTGATAGCTAGGTTTTCCAAGTGTGCCCACACACCCTCCTCACCCTGTGCACACCAAACTTTTTTTTTAAAATGGGTAGGCGCTGCAATTGCGGCGACGCGCTCTCCGGGTCAGAGCAGCCCGAATTTCACAGAGATAAGTCTCTGAGACTAGAATATATACCAAATACCAAATACATGTACACACAGTCACAGAGAGAGAGAGAGAGAGAGAGAGAGAGAGAGAGAGAGAGAGAGAGAGAGAGAACCCCCCCCCCCCCCCTCCTCCCGATACCTGTTTCTTTGCTGGAGAACATTACTATATCTTGCATAGAAAGATTACTATATCTTGCATAGCAAGAAAAAAAACATACCGGTAAGAGCAAGCGGGTAATTTGTAATATTAGCACAGATTGATTTTGTTTTTTTCAAATGACTTTCAGTCATTCGTTCATCATATGAACTTTAGGTCTCCTTCTCAGTATACGTCTGTTAGCCGCTGTTAGTCCCATTGAAATTGAGCTTGGATTGATAATTATTGATTAACCTCCAGCTTGGGTCAATAGGAATATCATAATATGACGTAATGCCCCCCCCCCCCCCATCACCCCCCACCCCCCACCCGCGTTGTTTCCCAAACTGATCTCTTTTTTTTTAAAAACATGTCATTAAGGCCGTCAGCCGCGTGAGGATGTTACCTGGGCAAGTTATCCCCATAAAATAAAATCAAGCTCAGGTTTCCAAAATTATTTTTAAATAGCCTAGTTGTTGCGTACTCTAGAGAAGGTGAGATTTACGTCCAATCGGTCAGAGACCCTTATGGACGGTGTTCCTGAAGACGGTGACTGAGGTCTTCCCGGGGATGGAGACGATGCAATGGCGATGAGGGAAACAAGGTCGTGGAGGAACTGAGGCGGATCGTGGCAGGTGACTGCTCTGTTATTAGGCTTCATGCAGAATTAAGGTCTGCATCTGGTGTCCTGAATGACTAAAAATCCGTTTAACGTCCTCCGGTCTGAAACAGACACATATGGGGCATTAGTTAATATAAAGATGGTGGGAACGATCCTGGAGGCAATGCCCGGAGGCAGTGCAACTCCAGGAAAGTCCCGAATGTTTAACGATACAGATGTATAATCTGGTGCTTTTTGCATCTCATGGTGTCCTCTGCTAATGCTATCGTGAAGTAATTGTCAGACAAGGCTGACTTCAAAACTGCTGGTGTGATAACCACATGGGTTGTCCTTTTCGCCAGTGTTATTTTGAACGAAATACGTTCTTTCTGTCCGTCCGTCTATCTCCCCCCCCCCCCTCCCCCCCCCCCCCCTCTTACTCTTTCAAACATAGTTAGGCCTATAAGCTGACATCCACGAACACGTACACATAGAGTAGAGAAAAACGCACTGGGAAACGACACACGCTTATACTTATACCCACGAGCCTTTTTTTTGAAGGACATAATCTTGAAGCTTTACATTACGCACTTGTATGACCGTCACACACCGGCAAACTGGCAATTTCCAAGATATGATTTGACTGCATCGATCGTTAGGAATGTAAGTTTATTGGAAAAAACCCTTCCATCACTTTCTATGTTCACAACGTTTATCTCCCTTGTCTACTTCGGTACGTACCGGTACATTACAACCGTACCGGTATACCGTGACGTTTTCAACTCATACCGGTATTGTCGGTATCACCGGTTCGTAACACCAAGTTCAAATGTTTTAGTCACGCCTAATTTATTTTTTTGAAAAAAGAAAGAAAGAAAAGAAAAAGATCTAGATCTGTCTATTTATCTACTCCTAGATCTATCTCCAATTGTCACATTGTGTGTGTGTGTGTGTGTGTGTGTGTGTGTGTGTGTGTGACTTGTGTGTGTAGATGCATCATTATTTATTTACTCAGTACTCACCTATCTGTAGCCAAATGATTGTTACAAATGCAAGACGGAACATAGTCGCCATTTGGAATATTGGTCAAACTTGAAGCGTCATTGTTTTTGACTTCACGTCACAAGTCCTGTAGATTTATTTTTACGTAAACTTCGGCCTTAGTCCAGGCGAAATTAAGCTTTACCTTGTTTTGTGATATATATTAGGTTTTTATGTTGATCTAACATGATTTGAGGGTGCTGAATCCAAATCCGTTGGAGGCCAAGTTGTAAACGTTGGGCATTTTGAGTTATGACGTAATATTCAAAATGGCCGCCACGGGACTCCAGAGAACTGTAAAAACATGCACTTATCGCAATTATTTTGTATCTAATGCTTTTCTTTGTTGCAAGAAAAATAGTATAATTTGCTGAAATGATTCAAACTATGTGAACTAGATCCTATTTTAGTACTTATTAGCCCCCTGCCACTCTGCGTAGAGGGCTAAGCGATCTTTCGTGTCCTTTCATTTGCCTGGCAATTATCTTAAGAACCATTTCTTAGAATCACTTCGAATTTGTGTGCTAGTATTTTAATGAAACTGATGTGCCCCTCAGCATGCCTTGTTGACCTTGACCTTTGTATGGAGCAGGTCGCCCGGTCTTTGGAGGGGAAAACTGCTCAACACCAGTAACACCAACGGCAAGACAAGACAAGTGGACTACAGGAGCACCCAGGACAAAAATCAAATCAAATCCAATTCACTTTATTATCTCCCAAGGAGAAATTTTGTTCAGGTACCAGAATAACAAAGACATCAACATTCAACATGCATGAATAGGAGCAAATTTGGCTTGTCCAACAATGCTAAAAGTCTCCTACTGCCTCACAGATGCTCGCATCTAAGCCAAGAACTCTACGCCGATGCTGATTCCAGTTTCGGATTCCGTCCGAAATGTTCCTGCAACAGACAGCGTATCCGTGAGTCCAGGGTGCGCAACGTGTTCCAGGAATCATCTACGACGACGTCTGCCATGTCAAAAACCCCTGTCCCATCATCGCCAACTTCTTCATCACATTCATCTCAACGGGAAGACTCCATCTTCAGGAATATTGTCCTTAAGAGGCAACGCCTAATAGGACACTAAACTCACCATCAAGAAGAGAAGAAGAGAATAATAAGTCATATAGGAGCAAAGACAATTAGCTTAGAAGCTTAGAGCCAATTACCTTTCTAAGAAAAAGAAAAGAAAAGAAGTTCTTATCTAAAAATAATAAAAACTTTTCTTTGCAAAATTTCAATCCAAATCTGTTCACAACATTTGGATAATTTGAATTTAGACCACAAAAAATTGAATCAAAATCTGTTCACAACATTTTGACTTTAGACTTCACAAAACGTGTTCACATTTTGATAATTTGAATTTAAACTTCACAAAACTTCAATCAAAATCAATTCACATTTTGATAATTAGAATTTAGACTCTTTACAAAACTTCAATCAAAACCAGTTCACAACATTTTGATAATTTGAATTTAGACTCTTCACAAAACTTCAATAAAAATCTGTTCACAACATTTTGATCATTTTAAATTTAGACTCTTCACAAAACTTCAATCATAATCAGTTAGCATTTTGATAAACACAATCTGTTCTGAATTTAGACTCTTCACAAAACTTCAATCAAAATCAGTTGACAACATTTTGATAATTTGAATGTAGACTCTTCACAAAACTTCAATCAAAATCAGTTGACAACATTTTGATAATTTGAATGTAGACTCTTCACAAAACTTCAATCAAAATCTGTTAACAACATTTTGATAATTTGAATTTAGACTCATCACAAAACTTCAATTAAAATCTGTTCACAACATTTTGATAAATTGAATTTAGACTTCACAAAACTTCAATCAAAGCCTGTTCACAACATTTTGATCATTTGATTAATTATGTCAACAAAAAGATAAATGGGAGGCAGAGAGAGAGAGAGAGAGAGAGAGAGAGAGAGAGAGAGAGAGAGAGAGAGAGAGACTGACTAAAAAACAAAATGCAAGCACTAACAAGAATGACTCATTGACTGAAATACTGTACATACATTTTATTTTTTAACAAGTTCTGGCCCTTTTAGAAGCAAACATGCAGTAAAACGAACAATTTTTTCTCTCCAGTAAATGATATCAACAGGACAATGAGGATAAGCCTAACAACTGACAACAATGTAGCAGCAGAGACATGGAATGCGGTAGTCTTCAAAACAAAATATTGTACCTTATATACTGGTCTCCAAAATTTAAGGGCCGGAAGAACGATCTTCTCTCTTCTGTCTTGGAGGCATGCTTATTGAGAGCTCTGGTTGCCGCCCTTAAATACACATTCGTGTCTAACTTTTGCTCAGCAGTGTTCACTACAGTCATGCCTTGCACGTGCAATAGGCAAGAAACCTGCATCAGCCCTGATTCTTCAGCGAAATTCTCGTGAATTTGCCACATTTTAAGCGTACCTGAAAACGCTGTTGCTGTACTGCAATGTCTGCAAAACTGGTTCAGGCACGTGCAACAGGAAGGAAAGTTATTGAGTAGCCTAAGTTTTGCCATTTTCTTCATTGTTGTCTTAGTGTACAATAAATAGATATCAAGCTACTGAAAACAGAAGCCGGCCCTTAACTTTTGGAGACCTTATAGCACATAATTCCACACAGTGCTGGAAACGTCGAACCATTCCGCTCTATTTATTGAGTCCAGATTTTTTTTAAACAACAGTAAACAAGAGGCAAAGCCTTCAAGGCCCACTCGAACAGGAACATGTGGGACAACAACAAAAATTGAGGGAGGGGTCTAAAGTACAAGATTGCCAATAAAATTTTAAAGTACAAATGAAACTATCGTTAATGAATACAACTTAACCTTTACCAGATCATGCTTTTGACTACACAGACACGATGGCGGGGGTCTTCCACGACCCCCTACTCAGCAAAGAGCGAATTCCTAGGTGTTTATCCCTGTCCGGATGGCGGGAGTCTCCCACGACCCCTACTTGTCAATGAGTCACCATGTGTTTATCCCTGTCCGGATGGCGGGGGTCTCCCACGACCCCTACTCAATGCACTGCAGTGCTTTTTAAAGTAGGGGTCGTGGGAGATCCCCGTCATCCGGACAGGTATATCAAAATAATTATTACGCGTCATATTACGTCATTTATATTTTATACACATTAATGAAATTTAACACACTTAAAGCCATTTACGTTTTTGACAAAGTCATGAAATTTCATGAACATTGCTTAAATAGTTTTAGAGATATAATATGTTTTGTGTGTCAAGGGGTCGGTTAAACAATTTTAAAAAGTGCCCGTGCCGAGAATCGGACCCGGAACCATTGGCATAACAGACAGACACTCTACCAATGAGCTATCGAGGCTTTCAGCGTTGATGAGTTTCTGAACTCATGTTGCCTGTTGAATACTCTCTAACCCACATATCTAAAATGTTATCTGTTTGCTATCTGTTTACAGTGTTGTTTTAAGTATTTAATTATTCAAATCATTATTGCTTGAAAGCTTGCATAGACATATATATGTGTGCAAAGTTTGAACAATCTATTTCCCGAGAAAATGCCAACGTTAAAGTTTGGAAATTAGACCACAGACACAACACACACATACACACAACCAAACAACTATCATACTATAGACTCACTTCATGTTAACTTCGTTAATATGAGTGAGCCAAAAAGGATAACAAACACATACTACTAACAAGAAATACATAACAAAGGCAAAAAATACATATAGGCAAATATGCACTGCAGAATGGACAACAGGTGCCCACTCAAGTGCGCAAGGTCTCACGTGTGGAAGCCAGTGAACAATAAAAAAATAAAAACCTGCCATGTTATAAATTGCAGAAAGGAAAAATGTGGAAGGGTTTTATAGAAAAAAAGGCAGGAGAATGGACCAATAAGGCAGGAGAATGGACCAAAAAGGCAGGAGAATGGACCAATAAGGCAGAAAGAAGTGACACCAGAAAGCAAAAGCAAGAAAAAGGCAGAGTCAAAGAGATAGAGTAGGGGAAGTTACTAGCATACAACTTCTAGAAGATGGGGGAACTATTTCTACTGAAAGACTCCCCCGGTATCCCCACATATAAAAGTTATTCTGGCACCTGAACAAAATTTCTCCTTGGGAAATAATAAAGTGAGTTTGACTTGATTTGATTTGATTTGATAAACATTTGTATACAGAACAACAACAGTAAGTATTTTCGCAGGCAAAGCACTCCCAGTAAAATAAAACTGACTAGTTCAAAGTTTTTATCGTTGCAAAAAATCAACGCATCATTCATAAAAACAACAACCAAAAATATAGCTCTGTTCGTGATAAATGTTTGAGCAAAACAAATCTCAAAATTAACATGATTACAATTACTTTTAACGAGAATTACTTTCAACAAGTCACAACACAGATAGCAAATCTGCCTAAATTCAATTGTAAATCTCTTTTCAACAAGAAGAAAAACGGAAAAAACAGACGCAACAATTGCATAGCTGTCAGCCACATAAAATGTGCTTAAAAATGGACTTAAAGGTCAGTAAATTTACAATACAATGCTCTCTCTCTTTCTTTCTCTCTGTCACACACACACACAAACTTTAAAAAAAGAAGAAGAGTATTGGAACACATGCTGAATATTGTAGTTAAGTGGGAATGTTTACACAAACCAAGCACCAGATTGTGATATAAAAAAATAATACTGATTCCGTGACATAGCAGCACACTGTAATCATGATTTAAAGCTAAGTTCAATTCCAACTGCCATATAAACACCATATCGTTGGTGAAATTCAAAAACCTTGTAGTTTTGAGAAACATGAAAAAAAACCTGTTTTACCACAATTGATTAACTATGATGAACATGTTGTTCAAGACATTGCGAGTTAAGTCCTGCATTTTGCTAAAAAAAAAAAAATTTAATACTTCAAAACAACGAAGATACGTTTTTGTCCTTAACTAGATCTGAATTTGGGAATTATGAGTTTTTCTTGTATTTTCACAACCTCATTTACCCCAGATAGAAAGTCGTTAGAGATACGAGCTTTTGGTGGAAGGTGGCAGGAAAAATTAGAGAGCTGACTCAACAACAACAAAAACCGAGATATGAGGTTTTTGAATTTCACCGGCAATATACAACACTATCTCGTGATAAGAAGAACAATAAATCCTAAATCACTCAAGCAAAAAAAGCTTACTTGAACAAAATCATCTCCCCTTCAGTTGATTTCACACTCCCTGTGCTGAACTTGTTTAGCGAAGGGGGTGTGGGGGATATTATATACACAATAATTTTTGCTTACTGATTGGGGAAAATAAAGCATACACATAATTCTAATGGTTAACTTAGGACGATGGTTTGACCGCCATGGGGCAGTCAAGCCAGTAGGGGCTTAGCACGCGATATTCTTAGTTGGGCGTAGTGAGAGAGAGAGAGAGAGAGAGAGAGAGAGAGAGAGAGAGAGAGAGAGAGAGGGAGGGACTCATCTCTCTCTCACTACGCCCAACTAAAAATATCGTGCGCTAAGCCCCATCTGCTTTGATTTCCCCCTGGCGGTAAAATGTACGTCCTAAGTTGCTCATTGTATATTGTGCTCAGACATTACTTGTCTTTTGGACTCAACTGGAGTAAAATAAAAACACACCCACCAGACAAGTCTCGAGTAGTCTGGATAGCTGAAATGAGTAGTTTTGACTCAAAATGTGTAGTTTTATTCATTAAACCATCAAACAATGTTCACTGAAAATGAGTACTTAGAGCATTATTTTCAAGTTTGAAGAGTAGTAGAGGTCCAAATTGAGTAGAATACTACTCGAAAAGAGTAGAGTAAACAGGTCTGCCAAAGGCCAACCTATCCCCTTTGGCTGCAGCACCAGAGCCGGTGCCAAGGGCTCCTCGTTTGAGATTCAGTCTTCCACAAGAGACTAGAACACACACATATCAAACAAACAAATTAAAAAACAAAGGCAGACCCTTTTAATTAATAAAACATTTTTGTTTCTAAGAGGTAGACTTACAGTCCTTCGGGAGTTGAAAGTCTCTTAGAGTTTTATTGCTATCTTCTGACTCAACTTGAACTTGGTCAGTATCCACAAAGGCATTAACTCTTGCAAAAGGCAGCCATTTAGTGACTTCAAATAGGGTTATTGGCGAGAGTTATTCCCTTGTTTGGTCAGTACTCAAGCATCTTCTCCCACCCACCAAGGGCATTCACTCTTGCAAAAGGTGCCCGTTGCAGTGGCCAATAGTCAAAATTTTATTATTTGTTGATAGCCTCATTATGTCATCTCAAAACACAAAATTAAAAAAACACCCACAAATACACATACACTTTGACAATCGGCTGAGATTGTAACTTTTGGGGGGAATGCAGCAACTGATACCCTGAGGTTGTTCACTATCTGAGCCCATAATCAGCATATCGTCGGTGAAATTCAAAAACCTTGTATCTCGATTTTTGAGTTAGATACATAGTCAGCTCTCTAATGTTTCCCGCCACCTTCCACCAAAAGCTCGTATCTCTAACGACTTTCTATCTGGGCTAAAATGAGGTCGTGAAAATAGAAGAAAAACTCGTTAAGTCCCAAAATCAGATCTAGTTAAGGACAAAAACTTCGTATCTTCGTTCTTTTCAAGCCTAAATTTAAAAAAAAGAAGTTATTTTAATGAAATGCAGGACTAAACTCGCAATGTCTTGAACAACATATTCATCATAGTCAATTGTGGTCAACGCGGTTAATTTTTAAAAAGTTTTTTTTTCCATTTTTCTCAAAACTACAAAAATTGAGATACGAGGTTTTTGAATTTCACCGACGATATTTTTCTTAACGTTTTCCAGCCTAAGCCTGAAACATTGCCCTACTTTTAAGTATCAAAGTTACCTCCCTTATAAGACCCCTCTCTTGTAAGACTTTCAAAAATCATCCAAAATGAGGTCTTATAAGAAAGGAGGGGAAAATTACAGATTTGTATATATTTTTTAAAGTTCTGACGGTCCTCCGCAACCGCTGCAGCAACTGACTATACAGTGGACCCTCCCTTATAAGACTTTCAAAAACAATCCAAAATGAGGTCTTATAAGGGAGGTTCCACTGCATAGTCAGTTGCCGCAGCGGTTGCGGAAGACCACCAGAACTTAAAAAATCTGTAGTTTTCCCCTTCTGCTGTGTAAGGAATAATACGGTGGAAGTCAGTTAGTCAGTTAGTTAGTCTGGTATAGTCCCGTCAACAGCTATGTTATCTCAGGACTGTCACCACATAAAAATCCACCACGTATAGCAAAACACAAATCCAAGAATCTTAACAACGTACAAAACCTGAAAACAAAAAATGTAGTACAATTCATAACATGACACTTCCATTATTATACGTTTCATGTGTGCGTGATAATTATCGTAAAGTGTTGATATTTTACTATTGTCTTAGTTTGTAATTTTATCGTTGCACAAAACATTTCCTTCTGGGGGA
>JAGGCT020002231.1:0-25000 GCA_017654935.2 Phymorhynchus buccinoides
AAAGGGGTACAGGACACAGCCAAAGGGGTCAAGGACACAGCATAAAAGCTTACGAACATGATCCTGAAGGGGTCAAGGGCATACCCAAAGGAGTCGTGGACAACGCCAGATGGGTCAAGGGTTCATTAAGAACACGACCCCGAAGGGATTCAGGACACAACCAAACAGGTCAAGAATATGTCCAAAGACATGGCAAAATGGCCAAAGGGGTCAAATACACTGCCAAAAAGGTCAAGAACGTGATCCTGAAAGGGGTCAAGGACAAAGCCAAAGGGGTCGTGGACAACGCCAAATGGGTCAAGAACACAGCCCCAAGAACATGGTCCAAGGACAAAATAACGAAATGGTCATGGGGTCCAGGACACAGCCAAAAAGGTTAAAAAAAACACAATCCTGAAACGGGTCCCATTTAACCACCAATGTTGCATTTTTGCACCAAAATTATCTAACACCCATGTCATTCAAACTCTCGAAATCAGGGTCTATTATTCAATGATATTGTGTTCCTAAATTTGGGCAGTAAGGATTGACCCTATTCTAAATGTGTCACAGAGAAATCCAACAATATTGCAGACGGAATCTTTTCTGTAGCCAAGTAAGTTTAGTGGATTTGTTTTTTTGGCACAAGGGTGGCTGGCGGTGAAAGGGTTAAAGGAGACATAGCCAAAGGAGTCACGGACAACGCCAAAGGAGTCACGGACAACGCCAAAGGAGTCACGGACAACGCCAAAGGAGTCACGGACAACGCCAAATGGATGTCACGAGCTAAGAACACGACCCCTGAAGGGGCTAAAGACCCACCAGATCACGTGTCAAAATCACGGGTTTCACGGACAACGCCAAAGGAGTCACGGATTTTCCCTCTTATAGCTGGAAAGAAATCTTGTTTTGACCAGGTCTCACTCCCGTATAAAGACCCACCCACCGGGTTTCACCCCCTCTTATAGCCCCCCACCCCCCCCCCCCCCCCCCCCCCCCCCCCCAATTCAAACCGAAACATCATTTTATAGAACAGCCTCAATTTGAAGTTGGGGACATCTGTATGTGGGTCACAGCTACCCAGAAAAAAACAACCAAGGGACTTAATCGTGGTGCGTCACTGTGTGTCTTTAAAGACATAGCCAAAGGAGTCACGGACAACGCCAAATGGGTCTGGAGCTAAGAACACGACCCCTGAAGGGATTAAGGACACAAACCAAACGGGCCAAGAAGAAGATGACCAAAGACAAACAAGAACAAAAATGGGTAAAGGTAAAGATGTGCCACCCCCCCCCCCCCCCTGCATTTCTCGGTTAATTCTATTTTTCCGTGTTTGCCTTTCTTACCATACATAGAGCTGTATTTTAGGAACATTTTTAGCTAATAACCTTTTTGGAATACTAACCCTATCCCTAACCCTAACCCTCACTATGTACTGCAGTACACCGCGATTTGTCACAGCTGTGGTTCGTTGCGTTTTCCCCGTCTTATAGGGTTGGGGGGTAGGGTTAGGGTTAGGGCTAGGGTCAGGGTTAGGGTTAGTATTCCAAAAAGGTTATTAGCTAAAAATGTTCCTAACATACAGCTTTATGTATGGTAAGAAAGGCAATAACGGAAAAATAGAATTCACCGAGATAGGTAGGGGGGGGGGGGGGGGGGGGGGGGGGGGGGGGGGGGGGGGGGGGGGGGGCACGTCTTGACCTTTACCCAAAAATGGTCAAGGGACACGACTAGACGAGATGATAACAACAAGGAACACAGCAAAACAACAAGAGTCAAGACACGAGCCAAAAAAAAAGGCAAAGGTAAAGATGTGCCACCTCCACCCCCCTGCATTTCTCGGGTTAATTCGATTTGTCCGTTTTTGCCTTTCTTACCAAACATAAAGCTGTATTTTACGAACCTTTTCAGCTAATTATCTTTTGGGAATAATAAACCTAACTCTAACCCTAGCCCTAACCCTACTCCCCCCCCCTCCCCCAGTACACCGCACATTTGTCACAGTCGTGGTTCATTGCGTTTTCCCGTCATATAGGGAGGGGGGGGGGGGGTAGAGTTAGGGTTAGGGTTATTATTCTAAAAAGATAATTAGCTGAAAAGGTTCATAAAATACAGCTTTAAGTTTGGTAAGAAAGACAAAAACGGAAAAATGGAATTAACCGAGAAATGTAGGGGGGTGGCCTATCTTGACCTTTACCCCCAAACAAAATTCAACAACATGGCCAAAAAAAGGTCGGTCAACAACACGGCCAAAAAAGGGCCGGCCACCTTTCCGAACGCAGCCAGCTTGAGGAGGAACTCGAGGGTGTAGAGGGCGGTAAAGACGACGTTGACTTTGAGCAGGATGTCCCCGACCTGCCGGTCCTCATGGGTCTGGGTCGTGTCCGTTGGGTCCTCCGGCTGAAACTAGAGCACAGAGCACACCACAAAAGGTGTAGGAGGATGGAGAGAGAGAGAGAGGAGAGAGAGAGAGAGAGAGAGAGAGAGAGAGAGAGAGAGAGAGAGAGAGAGAGAGAGAGAGAGAGAGAGAGAGAGAGAGAGAGAGAGAGAGAGAGAGAGAGAGAGAGAGAGAGAGAGAGAGAGAGAGAGAGAGAGAGAGAGAGAGAGAGAGAGAGAGAGAGAGAGAGAGAGAGAGAGAGAGAGAGAGAGCATGCAGCACGTGAAATCCCTCCCTCTCGCATGGGTGCTTCTACAAGTACTTAGAATTAAACCTGAAAAGCAGGGGGTCGGGGAGAGTCAGGCCCGGCAGAGTTACGGGGGGGGGGGGGGGGGGGGGGGGGGGGGGGGAGGGGGGGGGGCAGCATCCCTGTTGGGGAGTGATGTGGTGGTGGGTGGTAAGCGGGTGGGGGGTGGGTGGGTGAGCAATGCTCCGTTAAGTTAAAGGAAAACTTCTAAACGTTACAAAGAGAACTTTAGAGGATTTTCTTGAAGCAAAGTATAAAATATTTCCTGTGTTGATAGAGACAAATTATGGAATGCTGAAAAGGGAGTTTGCTCCTCAGTTTAACCCCCCAAAAAAACACCCACACCCGTTGATATTCAAGCTGAGGCCACTGCAAAGAAGCCTGAACTCAGGCACATAGCTTACAGAGAAACACCCACTAGACTAGCATGGAAAACACAAAGACAAAGGTGTTAGTTAGTTTACCCACCACCTGTACATCTGAATTGTTTTTAGGTGTTTTCTTTAGCAAATCAATGAAACAAAACCCCATACAAACCAATCTTTCAACCACCAACCAAAGCAGTGGCCAAAGCAGTGGCCAACCAAAGCCAAAACCAAATCCCCATCCAAAGAAGCAAAAACAAAACCCAAAACCCAACGCACTCTTTTACCAAATGAAAAGGGTACATGCGAGAAAATGCTAAATGCCCCATTCCCCAAAGCGTTCGATTCCCATTCGGAGGATTGACCAAATGGATGTGTCGCAGTTTCGTTCTTACCCTGACACCCAGACTAAACATCTTCAAAAGGCACTCGATGGTAAACAGCACGGTAAAGGCCGTGTTCAAGTATTTCAGTATGCCCCAGTGCTCGTCTGTTTGCCCAGAGTACTGTAAACAGGGGATAACAGTTCAACAAAATAAATGTAGGGGAAAAAGATCCCTACGTTTTTCAAACGAGACACATTCGTGATCGAGATGTGTTCAAACTGATGTATTCTTTTTCTTCTTCTTCTTCTTCTTCTTCTGCGTTCCCAGGCCATATGGCCATAATGGGTAAAGTACATATGTGTCCGGTTTTCAGCTTTCACTGGTCTCCCCGCTGCGCATAGCCGACACATTGTGATTTCGTATAACTGATGTATAACTTAGGACTATTATGTTCCGTACATCACCATCATTATCATCATCATCATCATCACCATCATTATCATCATCATCACCATCATCATCATCATGTCGTCCTAACGGTTAGACATTAAAACAAAACCATGTTTGGACCTTGGTAATAAGAAACACAGAACACAAAATAAAAGCACAATATATAAACTTATATCATAATTATGTACATCTCACGCAGGACAACGTGTCTCTCAGATCACACACACACACACACACAAACACACACACGCACGCACACACGCACACGCACACGCACACACACACTTCGCTATAATTAGCCTACAATCCCCTTCTCCACACAAACACAGTCATAAAAGCAAAACTATCAAAATCTTATTGAATCCTTCAGTTTCTTCTTCTTCTTCAATACCACCACCACCCACCGCTACTATCATCATCATCATCAACATCATCAACATCATCATCATCATCAGCAGCATCATCATCATCATCAACATCATCATCATCATCAACATCATCATCATCATCATCATCAACATCATCACCATCATCATCATCAACATCATCATCATCATCAGCAGCAGCAGGAAGGAAGGTGGCAGAGTGGTCATCATCATCATCATCATCATCATCATCATCATCAACATCATCATCATCAGCAGCAGCAGCAGCAGCAAGGAAGGTGGCAGAGTGGTACGTTCGCTTGCCAAACTCAATGCGTGACCTGCAGCTTGAGTGACCCGGGTTCGAATCCCGGCCTCACCCTTTCTTTCTTCTTGTTCGACTGGAAATCGAACCGAACGTCCAGTCCTTCGGGTGGGGACGACTTAAAAGCTAGTCTGACCCGTGCGCTTTACGCACGTCAAAATCCCACGGCAGTCAAAACTTGGTAAGAGCAAGGAGAAATCCCGCTGCCTGGTATGACCAAATTGATAGCTAGGTTTCCCAAGCCTGCCCCTCTCACCTTGTCCAGCACCCGCCATCCCCCCTCCCCCCCAAAAAAAAAGAAGAAGAAAAAGAAGTAAAAACAATGTAGGCGCTGCGCTTGCGGCGACGCGCTCTCTAGGGAAGAGCAGTCCGACTTTCACAGATCTAAGTCTCTGTGACTAGAATATACCAAATACCCCCCCCAAAATCATCATCATTTTCATCATCATCACGCTCGTCATATTCTTCTCTTTCTTCGGGAACTTCTCTTTTAGAGATAGGGGAAGACGGGGTAAAAAGCGCATGGGCGGGTAAGAAGCCCACCCCAATTATCTCATGAAATGAAGCAAATTTCAGTCTCATTTTGCCCATGAGACGAGCGTTAATGTCTAGCATTCGTCTCATGGGCAAATTTGACTGAAATTTTCTTTATTTCATGAGATAATTGGGGTGGGCTTCTTACCCGCCCATGCGCTTTTTACCCCGTCTTCCCCTATGTCACAGGAGAATCCCCAATACTGCAGATGGATTTTGTTCTCTACCCAGGTCAATTCAATTGACATTTTTGGGGCTGAAATATGGCTGGCGGTGAAAGGGTTGATGAGCACACAACTCACTTTCATCATGAGCACGATGGTGTTGAGCGCGATGAGCACCATGACGGAGTACTCGAACTTAGGGGAGACCACCAGTTGCCAGATCTTGTACTTGAGCGAGTTGCGGTTCTTGGGCATGAAGCGGGAGAAAGGCTTGGCGTTGATGGCGAAGTCTATGCATTGTTTCTGGAAGAAGAAGAAGAAGGGAGGGAGGGAGGGAGGGAGAGAGGGAGAGAGAGAGAGAGAGAGAGAGAGAGAGGGGAAAAAGAAAAAAACAAAAAAAACACGGGTGGTTAAAAATATCCATAAAAAGTGTTAATCCAGAAATGTGAACGAATATCTGTGATTGACATTTTGTTTTAAATTAAAAAAAAGAACATTTTTTCAGAAAATAATAGAAACTGAGGAACCGAACCTATACGTCATTCTCATCACGGGGCATTGAGTGGAGAGAAAAAAAAATATTGTTAAGCGAAACTTACGGTTAATACTCAAGGATCATCTCAAAGGGCTTTTATTATCATTGGTTGCCATTGGGATACAGTATGTGCCAATAGTGCAGTGAGACCCGCTCAGTAGATGACGGTCTACGATAATGGACAATTATGGCGTCTTAGATTAAAGACAATGACTCTCCAACTAAGGGGCAGGGGTGGGGGTGGGGGTTGCAATGGCTTAAAGACACACTGACCCGCCACGATTAAGTCCCTTTTTTCTAGGTAACTGTGACCCACATATAAATTCCCCCCCAACTTCAAATTGAGGCTGCTCTTTAAAATGTTTCGTTTTCAATTTGGGGGCATTTGTACGGGAGCCGAACCTAGTCAAAACAAGATGTTTTACCAGCTATAACAGGGAAAACACGTGAAACCCGTGATTTTGACACGTGATCTGATGGGTCTCTAAGTGGTGCACGGAGCAGAGAAATGGTTCGCCTTTGGGACCCTTCCCTAACTGCCCTGCAATCTTTTGAAGACCGAGGAGCGGGGATGTACCCTGGGCAAGGCATCTACACTATAAACATGTTCTAGCCTAGCCTTCCTGAATAGCAACTGCCCCCTCTGCTATCTGCTATGTATTCGGGGAACGACATACTGGCAAAGGAGTCACACACACACACACACACACACACACACACACACACACACACAAACACACACACACACCAATGCATCATTATGATAGATAAGCTCATACTCAGTCACACACGTACTAGACACACACATATGCATGCATGCATGCGCAAGCAAACGATGCGTGTCAGCAAGGACTGAAATCTAAGGTCACACAAATATCACAGCAGCCATATCAAAACATGAGACACCCAATCACTAGTATAGCAAAATGCACGCAATGAAACAAAAATTCATATCGAATATTTCCTATTGTTCTATAACAACACACACGCAAACGCACGCACACGCACGCGCACACACACATACTCTTTCTCCCTCTCTCTCTCACACATGTGAGTGTGAGGGACCCGGGTTTGAATCCCGGCCTCACCCTTTCTTTCTGGTTTTGACAGGGAAATCGAACTGAACGTCGAGTCCTTCGGATGGGGACTTAAAGCTAGTCTGACCCGTGCGCTTTATGCACGTAAAAAACCCACGGCAGTTGAAAGTCGGTAAGAGCATGGAGGAATCCCGTTGCCTGGTATGGCCAAATTGATAGCTAGGTTTTCCAAGTGTGCCCCCCCCTCCTCCTCACCCTGTGCCCCCCCCCCCCCCAATTTTATTTTTTTTAAAAATGGGTAGGCGCTGCACTTGCGGCGACGCACTCTCCGGGGGGAGAGCAGCCCGAATTTATAAGTCTCTGTGACTAGAATATACCAAATACACACACACACACACACGCGCGTGCACGCACGCACTAATAATAATAATAATAATAATAATAATAGTAATACATATTTATGTGCTAACTTCTACGCACAACAAAACTTAAGAAATCTTCAACAATAGTCATACTCAATTTAATTTTTAAAAAACATGGCCTATCAAAGGAGATGAAGACTGTATTAACAACTGGAATACAATATTATTCGACGGCTAACGACACAACGACACTATCGTCACCACTATTATCATTACCATGCCCACGAGTATAACCAAAAGAAAAATCGAGATTTGAAATCCAGAAGGTACTATTATAAAAATAAGAAAGAAAACTGATACAGTGGGACCTCCCTTATAAGACCTCCCATTATAAGACTCCCTCCCACATAAGACCTTCTCTGAGACATTGCCCTTCTTTGCAAGTATTAAAATTACCTCTCTTAAAAGACCCCTCCCTTATAAGACCTCCCATTATAAGACTCCCTCCCACATAAGACCTACATCTCTGAGACATTGCCCTTCTTTGCAAGTATTAAAATTACCTCTCTTAAAAGACCCCTCCCTTATAAGACCTCCCATTATAAGACTCCCTCCCGCATAAGACCTACTTCTCTGAGACATTGCCCTTCTTTGCAAGTATTAAAATTACCTCCCTTATAAGACATCCCCCTTATAAGACCTCCCATTATAAGACTCCCTCCCACATAAGACCTACTTCTCTGAGACATTGCCCTTCTTTGTAAGTATTAAAATTACCTCCCTTATAAGACCCCTCCCTTATAAGACCTCCCATTATAAGACTCCCTCCCACATAAGACCTACATCTCTGAGACATTGCCCTTCTTTGCAAGTATTAAAATTACCTCTCTTAAAAGACCCCTCCCTTATAAGACCTCCCATTATAAGACTCCCTCCCACATAAGACCTACATCTCTGAGACATTGCCCTTCTTTGCAAGTATTAAAATTACCTCCCTTAAAAGACCCCTCCCTTATAAGACCTCATTTTGGATCATTTGTGAAGGTCGTATAAGGGAGGTTCCACTGTAATGCCATCTGGCTTTCAACTCTGGAACTCCTGTCTTTGATATCGGTGCATAAGACACAAACAAACATACTTTAACCCTTTCACCGCCAAAGTCGCATTTTAGCACCACAGTGATTTAACACCAATGCCACTAAAAGGCATCAAATTGGGGTCTATTATCCAAAGACCCTATTGTCTTAGTTTTGGGAAGTAAGGGTAGACCTTATTTCATATGTGTCACAGAAGAATCCCCAATACTACAGATGGTTTTTGTTCTCTACCCAGGTAAATTTAATGGAAATATTTTGCTGAAACACGGCTGGCGGTGAAAGGGTTAAGCTGATCGTGAAAAACCTTGACGCAAATACACATTTCCACATGAAACGTTGTCAAAATTGATAATTTAAAAAAAGCAGCAAAACAAACACAATAACTTCACGCTTGCAACTCAAAATTTTATGAATTTAGACGTGGCCTTAAAATATAAAAAAAACATAAAAACAACAACAAAAATTTAACAGTACAATTTTAGCAATGGAAATTACATTTTGTATGAGTCTTTGTTTTTATATACAAAACCGTTCATTGTATTATTTAATCTGTTACAAATAACAGTCAATTTATAGTAAGCCGCATTCTGCAAACAGCCAGCGAATCAGTCCATGGACTGACAAATGAGGTCTATCTAAATCCTTTTAAATAATTATACCCACTCCAATAGCAAGTGTAAATGTTAATGTAGACAATAGCTTTACTTCACAATGTATACTCCATTTATATAGATTAATTTATTTTACTAGTTTACCCTGATACTATATTGCGCAAACAAAACTGACAAAGTAGCTAATCTACGGATGAGTCATAGTATTTGTTATGCTATCTGGAAACAACAAAAGTGATTTTGATATTACATTTCAGCGCTTTGAGCACCCTGCAAAGGGAGTTAAGCGCTCTATAAATAACCATTATTATTATTATTATTATTTTAAAAAATCACATAATGAAATTCTTGGATACATCACAATTATGGCCCAGCACCACGAAAGGGACCTTAACTCACTGGGCTAGTTTCTCACAACAGGCTTGGAAAGCTAAAAATATCGGTTTTTTGGTCAATTTTGAGTTATGGGTATTTTCGTGTTCAATAACAATCTTATCTTTCATAGTTATAAAGGACAATCTTTAGTGCGGCCTCTAAATGGTCTTGCATGTGCTTAAAATTAGTAGGTCAAAACATTTTCTTTATCTAGGCTAGACTTTAAACTGTGTTTTCTCAAAATGGCCGACGTTCACCCTACTCAATAATAATAATACATAGTATTTGTATAGCGCCTTTCCTTAGAATTAAACTCAAGTATTCAATACTCAAATGTAATGCTCATAACACTGGCACGGGAAAAGATACAATCGTGGTGCTTGTACTATTAGAAAGAGAATTGTTTGAAGTTTTCAAATGTATAATTGTTGCTAAGAATGGTCATTTTGACACTTAATGGTGGGTCACAATTTTCGTGGTGCTGGGTCACAATTTATCTTTTATTGGATTATCAAGTCAGGAACAGTCAATGCTTTAAGTATGCTATATAGAATGCCACAAGATGCACGTTGCCATATAATGACACAATAAATTAACCAACTGCTCTATCAAAAATCATTCACACGTACCAACAAAATTGGAGAGAAAAAAAAATCAAAATGATGCAAGAAAAAAATGTGCATGGAATAAAGTCGATTATAAAATTATCACAAATTAAGAATAACACATCAGCAAATAATTATAATTCATGGTGAATCAGGGGCGGACTAAATGATTCCCAAGGGGGGGGGGGGGGTGTCCGCGGGGAGTTCAGGGAGCTGCATAGGTCCTGGGTTTAGGTGGGGGGCCCAGGGGGCGAAGCCCTCGGGAACGTTTTGCAATTTAGTGATTATCAAAGCAAAAATTGAGCCATTGTCTCACTTTTTACCCTTGTATAAAATACATGCTTGGGGCAAAGGGGGGGGGGGGGGGGTCCGGAAACCCTTGAAACCCCCCTCAGATCCGCCCCTGGTGACTGTTACTTTGTTGTGTGAAAACGTTTAAGAAATAAAATCATTAATTCATTTCATCACCACTTTTCATATCATGCACATAAAACACAATATCACAATATCCAGGGACCATAACCAGAGAGAGAGGGGTCATCAATAAATTAAAAAAACCGATTGAAAGCAACTGTGAAACAGTCTGGAAAATAAACCCAGGAAGATGAAAACGAAACTCTGAAATGAGAATTGCAGCCTGCCATTAATTGAGACGTGTGATTTTATAACTGCTTCGTTCAGTTTGAATGTGCCACAACATTTGGCTTTTTTGGGGGTGAGAGGGGCTTTAATTTTTCTCTCTCACATTTATTGTTTTCCGTTCGGATCAAAGTCATGTGAATCGGTACATTTATGGGAGCTGCCGTTGAACAGACGTAGTGGCGCTCTCGGAGGAGGACCTCACTCACGCTGGCTCCGCGACTAAGGCATCACTGTCGTTGGTAGGGAGGGGGCTTAGTAGGTGCTGTCCTGCGTATGCTCGCTCAGAACAGGCTCCACTGAGCTCCACCAAAGCGACTCGGCAGCAGTGCAGTGTCTCCTCTGGTGGTTGCCTCTTGACGGACTAACATATATTTTTTCACCTCTTGGACTGCTGGTTTCGGATCTGCGACCAGGCGAACCAGGATGTGGCTGTGAGTTGGAAATCAGAATGAGCAGTATGGAAGCAACGCCATTGCATGGAACAATGGGACAGCCCAAAAAAAAAGAAGTTTTGGGCACCCGTTTTATTAAGATCCTACGTGATTCGCTATTAACGGATAACCGATTTTATCTTTGTCTTCTTGAGAATGGACGGGCTGAATGTAAAGAAATATTTAGTAACTTTTACCATATTTTTTAGCTTTTTTGTTCAATTGTAACTTTTACCATATGAAAAGAGTACAAGTCAAAATTGCTTGAAATCTAAACGAACAAAAAAAAGGAATGCAAAAAATGGACACCTCATTGTATTCCTGAAACCCATTTGACACGTACTGTTGATTTGCAGACCTTCTTCTTCTTCTTCTGCGTTCCCAGGCCATATGGCCACAATAGGTAGTGTACGTATGTGTCCGGTTTTCAGGTCTTACTGGTCTCCCCGCTGCGTACAGCCGACACATTCCGATTTCGGAGGAGCTCAGAGGAAACAATTATGTGGAAGATTGTTTTGCAAAAAGGCAGGAGAATGGGCCAATAAGTCAGAAAGATAGTAGATGATAGAAAGCAAAGGGATAAGGCAGAGTCAAAGAGAGTGGCAGATTAGGGGAAGTTACAAGCACAGAACTTCCAAAGGTTGGGGAACTGTTTTTACACACAAAAGACCCCCCGGTATCCCCACGGGGAGCATTTGCACACCAAATACGACTCATTAGCAACTCCAGAAATTAGAACTCACACAACTCGGAATGAGTATGCATAGAATGCATGGATGTATATATATGAAACTCTTAAAAAAAGAAAGAAAAAAAAAGATTGTTAAACTCTAACTTGAAAAGAAAGAAAGAAAGGTTTTCAAATGATGATCCTTAGCAAGTGCAACAAAAGTCAAAACAAGAACAAAGAGAGGGTGATACTGAAAACGTTGCAAACAAGAACAGTAAGGCCTGGTACACAGTACATTCCGCGCGGAAATAATCAATAAGTAAAAGAAAGAAAGAAACAAATATGGGTATATTTTCCCCCCTTCTCTCTTTTACGTATTTACGGATTGCCCATGGGTTTCCGCACGGAACATCCGCGTGTATGTGTACACGGCCTTAAGATGAATAAAGCAACACAAAGGGACCCCCCCCCCCCCCCCCCCCCCCCCCCATATTATTTGTATCATGTCTTGTCTTAAAGATGATGGTGATGATGATGAAGACGTCGATAATGATGATGATATTAACAAAAAACATATTCTGTAATTAATAATTTAACAGGCTTACTGTTGCAGACAACGACGATGGGATGAGGGGGGGGGGTGGGGGGGGGGGGGGGGGGGAGAAGATGCATAGATGGTTAAAACACAAACGTTTCTCAACAAACGAACAAACACAATTTTAACCCTTTCGCCGCCAGCCATTTTTCAGCAAAAAAATACCATTAAACTTAACTGGGTAGAGGAAAAATATTGTCAGCAATATTCGGAATTCCTCTGTGACATGTATAACATTAGGCCTATCCTTACCTCCAAAAATTAAGAAGATAGGGTCTTTGAATAACAGGCCCTGATTTGATGCCTTTTAGTGACATGGGTGTTAAACCATTGTGGTGCATAAATGCGACATTGGCGGTGAAAGGGTTAAAATAATATATATGACAACTTCTTCAAACAATATGCAAAAGATTCAATAAACAACAGAAAAACACACACAATAATAACAATAGAATTCCACCCTATATACTAGAAATAGAGGGAAATCCTATTTATGAGCAAATAAAAAGTAGTATTGATCAAATAACACAAAACACACAGAGAACAAATGAAAAGGGATTTCAGATTCAAATGATGTGCATGAAAATTAATTCATGACAAACATCGCACACGAAAAAGGAAACGAAACAAAGTTAGAAAAAGAAATTGTTAACAAAATTAAATGGCAATTTTCCAACCAAAAAAAAGTGAGGCAGATCACACAAAAAACCCACACCAATTCGAAGAAAACGTTAGTAAACTTCAAAGAAAAACACAGAATGTTAAAGTGCACTTTCAAGCTTGTTAGTTGAAAAAAAGGAAGACCTGTGAATTACATATACAAAAAATCCAAACAACTGCAAACAAAAAGATGCAGTAATCATAGCAATTTTACCATTATTTTGTTATCATAAAAAACAAAATCTTACAGTATAGAAGTACAAACATTCCTCAACGATATACTCGAAGCATTCCTCAATGAAGAGGTGAGTGTTCATCAAAGCTCAAAAGATAAACCAGAAAAAAATAATAACAAATAATAAACAAAAGTCTCATTGTTGCAGAAGACACAAATAATGCAATCATCAACTTGCTTTGAGGAAGCCAAAGAGACTGAATTAAAAAAAAAGAACACCGTCAATGTCATTCTTCGATTAAAAAAAAACTTATCAAAAGTCAGAAACTAGTGAAGAAGAGAATTAAAAAAAACTGAACAAATAGCAAAAACAGCGAACCACACAAGATCGAATAGAAGACCAACTTCAAACTGAACTGAAGCCAAGGCAGGCAGGCAGGCAGACACAAGGTGCGAGTCAAGGAGGATCGGTGGTGGCAAGGTCAAATCCAAACTGAGGACAGTCATCACCAAAGAAGAGAACCAGGGCAGGGATTGAGTGAGGGGTGAGGCGGGAAAAAAGAAGGGGTTAGTTGGGAGACATTGAACTGAACCCAGGACCAACATGGCCCCCCCAAAAATGGGTTAGAAAGGACAAGGGTAGGAGGCGGGTTTAGAAAGGACGAGGGCAAGGGTAGGAAGAAGGAATTCACAGGAGGAAGGAGGAAAAAGGGTTCTTCCGGTTAAAGAAAGAAGGATTGCAGGCCCTCTCAGAAGAACGAACCAATATGGTTGAGCGAAAAGGAGTGTGAACTTTGTTCGACGTAACTTTCCCCAAACAAAAGAACAATTGAATATAAGAAAAAAACACGTGGGGATACCGGTGGGGTCTTCAGCATAAATAGTTCCCCACCTTCTGGAAGTTATGTGCTTGTAACCTCCTCTAATCTGTCACTCTCTTTGACTCTGCCTTTTCCCTTTGCTTACTGTCATCTACTATCTTTCTGCCTTACCGATCGGTCCATTCTCCTGCCTTTTGTTTTCAAGAAACACTTTCAAAAAGATTTCCTCCAGCCGAAGTCGGACATGCTGGGCCTAACTATTTCTTAGTTAGGCGCATAACGGCAGCATGACGCATCTGCACTCACAATCGACAGGAAACTGTTTGAGTGATCGAAGAAGAAGAAGACGAAAAAGAAGAATAAAAGAAAGAAACACAACAGTTTAAGAGGTAGTTCTGACCTGACGAAGTATAGACCTGCAGAAGTACACATCAGGAAGCTTCCGAACTTTAGTTCTTCGTCAGTAGTTGCTGATAGGTGAGTAAAAGGCTGGAGACCAGAAAGGGGGTAAGGTCAAGATCAGGGGCTTGCGGTGGGTGGGAAATGTGAGCACAAGTCACAATCAACTCTCTCTCTTTCTGTGACTTGCGCCCACCTTTCCAGTCCAACAATTGCTTCTTCTTCTTCTTCTTCGATCGCTCAGACAGTTTCCTGTCAATTATGAGCGCAGGTGCGTCATGCTGCCGTTAGGCGCCTAAGATATAGTTAGGCCCAGCAAGTCCGACTTCGGCTGGAGGAAGACTTTTTTGAAAGAGTTTCGTGCAAAAAAAGGCAGGAGAATGGTTACCACAGAACTTCCAGAAGGCAGAATACAAAAGATAGTCCCCACGGGGGTGGGACAGTAAGCAAATTGCTAAAGAGGAACCAAAGTTCAAAAGCTTCCCCATGTCTACTTCCTGTGGTTAGAATCATTCTCCCCTTGCTCCTGGAAAGTAATGATGATGAGAGCCACGAAGATGTTGACGAAGAAAAAGGGAAAGACGATGAAGAAGGCCACGTAGAAAAGGGCCATCTCCATGCGGTTGCCCGCCTTGGGCCCCATGTCCTCCTCCGTGGAGTCCATGGAGTGCTTGAGCACGCTGAAAACATCCAACACAGTCAAAGACAAAGCTACAACAACCACAACGGGCTACGCTACCTACAGGGCCCTCTCGTGCTATTTTCTTTTAGATAAGCCAATCAGCTAACCACCGAGGGAGGAAGAAGGTGGGTGGAAAAAAGGAGCGAGCGTAACTAACTAAAAGCATGCCGCTCGCTTCTTCTGGCTTTTTTTCCCCTTTCTTCTGCTTCCACCTTCTCTTTTCTCCCTCTCCAAGCTGTGGTTTGTACTACCTGGTTTTTGTCCAGGTCCTGGTCGATCAGCTCCTTCTCCCCTTCTTCCTGGAAAGTTATGATGATCAGAGCCATGAAGATGTTGACAAAGAAAAAGGGAAAGACGACGAAAAACACCACGTAGAAGAGCGCCATCTCCATGCGCGCGCCCGGCCTCGGCCCTTCGTCCTCCTTGGTCGAGTCCATCGAGTGCTGGAGCACGCTGGGAGCAAAAAATAAATGTAACAATAAAGGAAAAGAACGCACGAGGG
Organism: Phymorhynchus buccinoides; assembly: GCA_017654935.2. NCBI lineage: Eukaryota > Metazoa > Mollusca > Gastropoda > Neogastropoda > Raphitomidae > Phymorhynchus > Phymorhynchus buccinoides. Next base: position 15,392 of record JAGGCT020002231.1, read on the forward strand.
AATGAAGAGGCACATTTAGTGTAATTCAAAACGCGTCGCTTTTTGTTTAGTTAGCCAAGTAAACCTTGCACCCAAGCAACGTGACATGACACATTCTAACCTGAAAAACCTAAACATCCTTAATATAACCCTTGTCATTTTTAGTAAGCCAAACGTGTCATTTTGATAAACCTAGCCATTCTAACAAACAAATCTAATCATTGAAACGGCTAAACACAACAGTGAAAAAAAGGGACTGAAATATAGTTTGAAATTGTACTTTGTATGTTTTATGGATGATTTTCATTTTGATAAACCTAGCCATTCTAACAAACAAATCTAATCATTGAAACGGCTAAACACAACAGTGAAAAAAAGGGACTGAAATATAGTTTGAAATTGTACTTGTATGATGTTTTATGGATGATCTTCTTTCATTTCATTTTCCTTTCAGGATATCAACAATTGGTCGTGGTGATACTTTCGTAAATTGTATTACATTTTTTAAGGGGTCACATTTCCCTGTATTAAGTTTTGTACTTTTTTTTATCATTCACAGTTCATACATGCTCTTTATTTTGTTTCGATGTTCTTTAAACTATGCAATGTTGCTAAGAAAATACGTTCGGTAGGCCACAATGTGTCTTTATCACATATATACACAAACACACACTCCCATATGCACGTGCGCGCACACACACACACACACACACACACACGCGCGCGCATGTTTGCATGAACACACACAAACACGCAATGACACTCTCTCACACACATACTCATACAGACACACATACACACACACTACAAAAAATACACAGAAAAAAACAACACACTGACTACACTTACATACACACAACCCACATTTCATACATATGACCCTCTGTGACTAAAAATAATACTAATACAAACAAATACGAATACAAAAATACACCACACACACACAGAAACTCACAAACACAGCACGGTGACAATCATACACACACACACACACGTACAAGCACACAAACACACATAAACTCACACACACAGCACAGTGATAATCATATATATACACACACAGGAACACACGTACAGCACATGCACAGTGACACACATACACACAATGCTATCATTTACCTCCATCATTGAAAACAATAGTGTAGACTTTCGGCACTATTGTAAATCAGTGAAACAGGCTAGCGTAGCATAGCCAGCAACTTACAATCATACTAAAATGATCCAAGTCTTGAAGGCATTTCAAAACTAAGACTCCTTATTAAATAAACACATGATCTCTTTCTCTCTGTCTCTTTTACACTCACAAACTGACACAGACACAGACCATTGCGAGTGTGTGAGAGAAAAGGAGAAAGAGAGAACAAGACAGATGGAGACATACAGACAAACATAGACAGATAGACAGTAAGAGAAAGAGAGAGAAAGAGAATAAGACAGATGGAGACATACAGACAAACATAGACAGATAGACAGTCAGAGAAAGAGAGAGAAAGAGAGAACAAGACAGATGGAGACATACAGACAAACATAGACAGATAGACAGTCAGAGAAAGAGAGAACAAGACAGATGGAGACATACAGACAAACATAGACAGTCAGAGAAAGAGAGAGAAAGAGAACAAGACAGATGGAGACATACAGACAAACATAGACAGATAGACAGTCAGAGAAAGAGAGAACAAGACAGATGGAGACATACAGACAAACATAGACAGTCAGAGAAAGAGAGAGAAAGAGAGAGAAAGAGAGAACAAGACAGATGGAGACATACAGACAAACATAGACAGATAGTAAGAGAAAGAGAGAGAAAGAGAGAACAAGACAGATGGAGACATACAGACAAACATAGGCAGACAGACAGTCAGAGAAAGAGAGCAAGAGAGAACAAGACAGATGGAGACATACAGACAAACATAGACAGATAGACAGTCAGAGAAAGAGAGAGAAAGAGAATAAGACAGATGGAGACATACAGACAAACATAGACAGATAGACAGTCAGAGAAAGAGAGCAAGAGAGAACAAGACAAACTTAGAGGCCAACAAGAGATGAAGAGTCACACATATCATCAACCTGAACTCTAGCATTTAAACACATTAGAGAACGTACTCTCAATTACGCACGCACATGCGCACGCACACATACACACACACATAGTCACACGTGCACGCACAAAATCAAAACCCTACGCACGCAGTAAAATTGATTTAAGTCCAACTTCGTTTTTTAAATTTTTTTAAATCTATTGACCCAACAATGTCACCATCAATTTTTGTTTCTAATCTTTCGACCCGACAATGAAACCATACTTGGGCCATCCTTCTCCAGTGGTGACGGTAAATAAGGTCAGCATGGCGCTGATGAAATTGTCGTAATGGAAGTCCTGACGCAGCCACTGGCGATCCTTGACCGTTGGCAGGTCAGCGTTGCCTTCGTATTCGAAAAACTGACCCCTAGAAAAACAATCATGAGAAAATGTTCATAACTAAAAGAATGATGATAAAAGGTTCGTCATGAAGAAGAAGAAGAAGAAGAAAAAGAAGAAGAAAAAGAAGAAGAAGAAGAACAACAACAACAAGGAGATGATGATGATGTTGATGATGATGACGACCTCCTCCTCAACAATCCTCATCATTGTCAAGAAGAAGAAAAAGAAGAAGAAGGAGAAGAAGGAGAAGAAGAAGAAGAAGAGGAGGAGGAGGAGGAGGAGGAGGAGGAGGAGGAGAAGGAGGAGGAGAAGGAGGAGGAGTAGAAGAGGAAGAAGAAGAAGAAGAAGAAGAAAGAAGAAGAAGAAGAAGAAGAAGAAGAAGAAGAAGAAGGAGAAGAAGAAGAAGAAGGTAGAAAAAGAAGAAAAAGAAGAAGGAGAAGGAGGAAGAAGATGAGGAGGAGGAGGAGAAGGAGGAGGAGAAGGAGGAGGAGAAGGAGGAGGAGAAGAAGTAGTAGAAGAGGAAGAAGAAGAAGAAGAAGAAGAAAGAAGAAGAAGAAGAAAGAAGAAGAAGAAGAAGAAGAAGAAGAAGAAGAAGAAGAAGAAGAAGAAAAAGAAGAAGAAGAAGAAGAAGAAGAAGAAGAAGAAGAAGAAGAGGAAGAAGGAGAAGATGAGGAGGAGGAGGAGGAGGAGGAGAAGTAGTAGGAAGAGGAAGAAGAAGAAGAAGAAGAAGAAGAAGAAGAGAAGAAGAAGAAGAAGAAGAAGAAGGGAAAAAGAAGAAGAAAGAGAAGAAGAGAGAAGAAGGAGAGAAGAAGGAGAAGAATGAGGAGGAGGAGGAGGAGGAGGAGGAGGAGAAGGAGGAGAAGAAGAAGAAGAAGTAGAAGAGGAAGAAGAAGAAGAAGAAGGAGAAGAAGAAGAAGAAGAAGAAGAAGAAGAAGAAGAAGAATAAGAATAAGAAGAAGAAGAAGAAGAAGGAGAAGAAGGAGAAGGAGGAGAAGATGAGGAGGAGGAGGAGGAGGAGGAGAAGGAGAAGAAGGGGTAGCCATCATTGTTGCCGGTGATAGCCGAATCTGAATCCCAATCTCTCTTTGTCTATGTCTCTGTTTCTTTTACTCTGTTTGTCTCATTAACCCTTTCACCGCCAAAGTCGCATTTTACCAGCACAGTGATTTAACACCTATGTCACTAAAAGGCATCAAATTGGGGTCTATTATCCAAAGACCCTATTGTCTTAGTTTTGGGAAGAAAGGATAGACCTTATTTTATATGTCACAGAAGAATCCCCAATACTGCAGATGGATTTTGTTCTCTACCCAGGTAAATTTAATGGAAATATTTGGCTGAAATATGGCTGGCGGTGAAAGGGTTAAGTCTCAACCTCTCTCGCAGGCATGGGAGGATTTGCGTGCATTTATGCATCTGCATTATGGATCAATATGAATGATCGGCAGAGTACAGGAGGGTAGTTGAAGGCTGGATAGGTAGGAAGGAAGGAAGACCCACTGACCCGGCTGGATTAAGACCCTTGTTTTTTTTTTCTGGGTAGGTGTGACCCACATACAGTCTGCCCCCATGCACGATCGCGGCTGCTCTTTAAAGTGATGTCTCGGTTTCATGCATGGGGGAATAAGTATGGGAATCACACCTGGTCAAAATAAGATTTCTTACCAGCGAGAGAGGGAAACACGTGAATCCCATGATTTTCACTCATGTATCTGGTGGCTCTTTAAGAGGAAAACTTAGTTTAGCATTCTGTTAAAGTCTTCAGCATTACAATTTGGGAAATGCTAAGTGCCCCCCCCCCCCATTCTCTGTCTTTCTATCCGTCTTTGTCTGTCTGTCTGTCTCTCTCTCCCTCTCTTTTTTTTACTGAAATAAATGTAATTCTATAAATTCGTATTTCAACCTGTCTTTATCACAATACCTGCTTTGATACCTTTATGTTTAATTATGTATGTGTAATTCTATGCCTTGCCATGTTTGTATTCTATGTTCGTATATGTACAAAGGTGCTACCTTTATGTTCAAATTTGTATGTGTAATATCATGCCTTGCCATGTTTGTATTCTATGTTCGTATATGTACCAAGGCCAGATTGGAAGACTAGGCGTTGCCTACAATCTTTATCCTTGAGAAATAAAGTTCAAGTTTTCAAGTTTTCTTTTACTGACTGGAACTCGTCTTTGGTGGTTTTGGACTAATTAGTGCAGTAGAAGAATCGCCCGCTGAACAGCTGTACAGCAATAACAGCAAAGACGAGCTCTCTCTCTCTGTCTGTCTTGTGCCTCTCTGTCTACCTCCCTACTAACGCTATTTGTCTCTCTCTACACACACAGACACACACACACTCTCTCTCTCTGTCACAGTCTCTCTCAGTAGTAGAAGTACTGATGTCTGATTCCCCATTTTTGGATCTCATCTTGGATCTTGGATGCTCTTAACTGTACTACCTCGCTCTCTCACTTTGTCTCTCTACCATTGTCTATCTCTCACTCTCTATCTCTCCCCCTCTCTCTTTTGCATACTGGCATTCATCCTGGGTGGTTTTGGACTCATCTGTGCAGTAGAAGAACCGCCAGCAGAACAGTTGCACCACGATGACGGCGAACATGAGCTCTCTCTCTGTCTATCTGTCTCTGTGTCTCTCTGTCTACCTCCCTACTAACGCTATCTGTCTCTCTCTACACACACACTCTTTCTGTTTCTCGGTCTCTCTCAGTAGTAGAAGCACTGATGTCTGATCCCCATTTCTGGATCTCATCTTGGATCTTGGATGCTCTTAACTGTGCTACCTCTCTCTCGCTCTTTGTCTCTCGCTCTCTCTCTCTCTCCTTTCTTTTTCTCTCTCTTTTACATACTGGCACTCGTCCTTGGTGGCTTTGGACTCATCCGTGCAGTAGAAGAACCGCCCGCTGAACAGCTGCACTGCGATGACGGCGAACATGAGCTGGAAGAGGCAGTATACGATCAGGATGTTGAGCACGTTCTTCAGGGAGTTGACCACACAGTCAAACACCGCCTGAAAAAACAGAATACAGTCCAGCATCAGTGCTGCAACCGGTTATGTAACATTGTGTCCCCACGTCTCTACGTGTCCCCAATTTCGTCTCTTTGTCTTCCTGTCTCTATACATCCCTGTCTCTATATGTCCTCGTCTGTATGTGCCCCGGTCTTATATTTCTCTGTCTCTTTGTTTATCCTAACCCTAGCCCTATCCTTAATTGTATCCCTATCCAAAATGCTAACCTTAACCCCTAACCCTTCCCCTAATCAAAGATATTCTAAAAGGGTAAGATGGACTACTTAAAGAGCTCGGCGAACCGGGCTGATAGAGTTATCGTTAGTGGCGACAGTACATTTTCACAGTGGAGGCTATCAAAAACTCAGACTGGAACTTGAACGGAGAATTCAACTGGCCTGTCGACGTGCAAAATGTGTCCTGTTTAAAAGGGACATAACCAGTGCTTCTGTCCTCACTACTCATATAGGGAAAAGAGACCGGATGCTTATCTTCCCCTAGAATATCTTTGCCCTAATCCCAGGGGGGACATACAGGCAGAGAGACAGGTAGAATGGGGACACAATGATCCGACACATAGAGACCAGGACATAATAGTGACAGGGGTGCATTGCACTGGTCCATTGCGACCGTCCGTCAGGCTGGCCCAAAGTTACCAGTAACTGTGAGGTGCCCGTTATATCAGACTCTTTTAGTAATAAAGAAAAGGTAGGGAAGGGACAAAATAAAACTGTTCTGATTTAGATTACTAGGGTGTCCGTGATACCAGCGTGTGCTGGTTACTTAGTCAGGGTTCGATTGTAATGACCTAAATGATCGCCACCTTAAACAGCAAAGCAAACAAATCAACACATTTGCTTGCGAGTGTGCATAGTATTATGCATGCGCACGTGCACACACACGTAAACATACACACACATGTGGGCACACACACACACACAGCCTGCAGTATAAAGAAATGGACCTCAATGAAATCCATGCACATGCTCGTGCACACACACACACACACACCCTCTCACCACCCCCTCTCTCTTTCACTCTATGCATGTAGTAATTTGTTTGAGTCCATACTTGCAGTTCAAAAACAAAAACGTATTACCATGTTCATACACCGACGAAGTATGTGCCTTGTCTTTCCCCATGTGATCATCAACTAATTTTGTTCGAGACTCTAGAGATTAAATCACTTGATGAACTGACCTTGAGTTTGGGCACTCTGTTGATGGTCTTCAGAGGGCGTAGCACTCTCAGCACTCGAAGAGACTTGAAGGTGTTCAGGTTCTTGCCAGCATTGTTGCTGCAGAAGAGAGAGAGAGAGAGAAAAACAAACAAACACATAAAGCAGGCTGTTCTTTTTGGTCAACAATATGCCATACACACAACTTCCATGCAAATAAAGTAATAGGAGGAAAAAGTGATTGAATTATGAAATTCTCTCTCTCTCTCTCTCTCTCTCTCTCTCTCTCTCTCTTAATCTAGCATTTATTTCATGTGATTTCATATTCTCACCGCTCCTAATGGGGTTGTGGCCTTTCTGAAGTAAAACATATATTCTCTCTCTCTCTGTTCAGTGTGTAGGTCTCTGCCTCTCTCTCTCTCTCTCTCTCTACATGGCAACAGTCCTGAGATGGCCATAGCTGTTGACAATTAATTAGCTAACTAATTAACTAACTGACCAACTAAATAACTACAGTTCATCCTCAGTATTGCGACCAATGCACAAACTGGCCAAAACTGTCCGCAATTGCGAGAAAGCCGCTATACTGGAGACTCCTTTAGTAATAAATAAGAAGGGAAGAGACTCAATCAAACTGTCAGGATTACCGGGATGTCTGAGGTGCCCGTAAGGCGATACTGAGGTGCCCGTAAGGCGATACTGAGGTGCCCGTAAGGCGATACTGAGGTGCCCGTTAAGGCGAGGTTCGACTGTAACTATCTAACTAACTGACTGACTGACTGATTTACTAGCTCGCTCACCCACTCACTCTCTTCCCATGCACACCTAGGACTCAAAGCACAACCAGCAGACCATTGATCTCTATGTCTGTATTTCATGAGGAATAATAGCCTACACATTATAACATGATGAAACAAACTTTGCCTCATTAGGGACAACGGTCTTATAATAAACAGACGCCTTTCCCCCTACCCCCGCATTTTCTCAGTAACCCCCCCACCTTCCCCTTCTCTCTCTCAGTTCGCCGGTGTTATGAAAAATAGTTGTCTTCGAAGAATAGAGATGAAAGTCGTCTGAAGGATATTGATGGGGGTCAGGTTTCTACAGGGTTTTTTCCCAGTAGACAGGGTTTCTGAAAACGTAGAGATTGTGCGTGATTTACGCGCTAGAACTGTCAAATCACCCCCCTGCAATCTCAAAACATGCGTGAGATTTACCCTTTCAAATCTCAAGTAGGGGGTGAGTGGATGGATTAAAACGATGATTTTTGTGTTAACACAGTCGTTACATTTCGGTAAGCTAATGACGTCGCTCCTATTTCAGCTAATGACGTCGCTCCTATTTCAGTGTTCTACTAGGCCTATCTAGGCTACTGCCACAAACTTTACTGAAAACTCTAGAAGATCGTGCAGAAAGCCCTGGCTCTCAAAGCTTGGCTACAGTCTGGCAAGTGTGCAAGAAAACTTCAAAACAAAGAAGGAACAGGTTGTTTTGCAAACAGAAAAAAAGCAGTGATGTGTGTGTGTGTGTGTGTGTGTGTGTGTGTGTGTGTGTGTGTGTGTGTGTGTGTGTGTGTGTGTGCATGTTTATTGTGTTGTGTTGTGTGCACACATACACGCGCGTGCACAAGAATTGGGGTAGAATTGATCTCATATTTTCGTCTTGACCCTTTACAGGTTTCAAACTAGGGGTGAAAACATCCCTAAAAGCTGTCACCAGGGGGTGAGCGTACCCCTTTAAAGAGGACCAAACCAGAAACCCTGAGTAGAGATGTCTACAAAAACTGTAGAAAACTGACTCGGGTCTACTTTTCTATGGGAATCAATATTTTATTTTCGTAACACCGGGTTGTTCTTCGCACTTTGCTTGACTGTCTTATTGACTGTACTCTATGTCCATCCATTATCTCGCCTCTTTGTCTGTCTGTCTGTCTGTCGGACTTTTAGGCGTGTGTCTGAGTATATTATTTATACATAGGTGGTGAACAGTAGAGAAAAAAGTGCCGTTTTTTAAATTTCTAATGTGCTGAAAAAATAGACAAAAAGTAAAAGAAACAATGATGGTGGAATGCAAGCTTAAAAAAGCCCAATGGCATAAAAATCACAACATTCACAAAACTGTAAAACAAAGAACATAAAACAAACAAAGACACCAAAACGTGGAGCAAACTCTCAAATAATTATAGTGAAAAAGATACATTTCAGATCCACAGGAACATTGATTCAAACATGTATTGGTAATGGTAAAGGACTAACTAGGATTTGAAAAATCTGAAAGAGAAATGTTGATTGCATTTTAAATAACATCAAAACGTAAATAAAACTCAAGAAACACAGACATACAGACATAGAGACAGACACATGCGCACGAGAGATCACATGCATGCATGCACACGCACACGCACACACACAGAGAAACATGAAACAGGAAATACAGAGATCTGTTCTAACTGCCCCCCTCCCCTTTCCCCTGAGTGTAGTCTAAGATAAAACTGAGATCTTTCTCTTTTCTTTATGCCCATTTACATACTCATAATAGGAAAGAAAATAATGAGTAAATGTAAATGTAAATAAGCTATCATGATAGAAAATTAAAAAAGCATTGTATTCAGTACAAATGGTTTATGAAAGGCAATATCTATGCATATTAGTTGGCTAATATAATTCATAGTCACCATCGATAGTACTTCTGAAAGTAATATCATGCATACCAAACACAAACATATCACCAAACTCTAACACACCAAACACAATCTTATAACAAAAAGTATTCAACATAATCATGAACTTATTGTTTGCCAAAATTTACACACAATTTGTAAACAAAATAAAATGGCAGAAAATCCACATGTGTAAAAAAAACACCAACTGAAAAGGTGCTAGAAAAAGACAGAAAAATGCAATATCAGCAACAAAGAAGACGGAAAGAAATTTGGAAAAAAATACTACAAATAAAACTACACGACAATAGAAGTAACTAAAAATAATCAAATCAAATCAATGTGTCAGC
>JAGGCT020002232.1:0-7500 GCA_017654935.2 Phymorhynchus buccinoides
TATACCTTCCTGCGTGCATAAAAAACAAAAAGAAAGAAAAGAGGTAAGAGAGAATAAACTGGAAGGGAAACAAACATAATCCGTGCAACCACAGCACCCGGCAGTTCCAGAGAAAAAGGCGAAAAGGCATCATCAGTGTAAACTGTGAATATAAACACATTCTCTGAAAGTGGAATAATAAATACAAAAGAGGGCGAAGATGAAGAAAAACAAAAGGCTACAAGACTACAGCAACGGGCCAACATGTGAGTTATTATTATTATTATATGGGGTTAGGATGAAGAATATCAACCCAAGTCAAAGCACCGCACACACTGAGAAAAAAGAAGAATGCCAATCTGGAAACAGAATGGATAAAACCAACAAAGGGATAGAAAGAAAGAAAGAAAGAAAGAACGAGAGAGAAGGAAAAGAAAAAGGAACGTGAGGTCAAGAAATGAAACAAAATGGAGGATGGGTTTCCATGATGGCGTACACGGGCACATGAGGATCACGGAGGTCAGGAGGGGAAATTAGTCCCTGTACATTTTCTGTCACGTTCAACATCTCCCCGTCCATCAACCGCTGGAGGCGATCCAAGCGGAATTTCAGGAAGGCTTCCGTGGCTGGAGTCTCATGTTCACGAACTTTGTCAACCTACACACCAACGGGAATTATTGCAGAGAAAACAAAACAGAAAAACAAGTGAGTTTGTTAGACACTATGAATGTATGTGTTAAACGTGTTCAAGGGGGGGGGGGGGGGGGGGGGGGGGGGTAAAGAATGATGTTACAGAGGGAAGGAGTCACAGAAACAAATGTTACATATTTGAAAACGTTGCAGGAATGAACATTAGAAACGCCAGAATTTACTCAAATCCATCAAGCGTAGCCGTGAGTAGCTTTGCAATGAAAATAAATGTCACCATGTCATCGTGCACCACGTTTTCTGACACTTTTTTCTGTGACTTTTCCTGTGACATTTTGTTAAACGTCCTCGGGGTCCTCGATGTAAACAACGGGGAAATGGTTCGCTGTTTTCTTGCAGTGATTAACATTGTGAACTGATCTATCAAGATGAGCAACTGCAGCATTAAAACAAATTAGTTTAGCATCACTTTTTAATGAGCAGTTTCGAATGTTGTGAAGCAAAACAACAATATGAAAACGAAATGAAAAGTTTGGCTTTGTCGATTTCTTTTTGTTTTTCTATTTTCGTTTTTTTACCGGAACAATTTTTGTCCTGATCTTATGCAGTCAATTATTGTACCGTAGGCATAGTGTGTCCGAAAACGTCTTAGTTTACTTGTTGTTTTCAAATGATAGCGGAAAGGGTTTGTTTCTATATGTGAACCAGCGGCTAGGTTTTCACAACAGGCTTAGAAAGTAAAAAATCTAATTTTGTTGTCAATTTTGAATTATGGGTATTTTCGTGTTTACTAATATAAAATATCCTTAATATGGTCTGTAAATGCATTTTCTTTAGCTGGGCTAGACTTTAGACTGTGTTTTCTTAAAAGAGCCGACACTCACCCTACTAACTTTAAATGCTCATAACTCTGGAACGGAAAAAGATACAAGAATGGTTCTTGTATTATTAGAAAGAGCATTATATGAAGTTTTCACATGTATATTTTTCTAAGAATGGTCAGTTTGACACTTAATGTCCCGTTTGATAAACAACGAAACTAGAGACAACTCACATATGATTTTAGACCCGTGGATAGGAGAGAATATGATGAAGTACATGACGGACAATGGCGTTATTAATTGCTTGTACGATTTATTATAGCAGGAGGAATATAGCATAAGATATGCGCATATTAAGATATAGATGTAGGAAAGACAGACGGAACGACGGACATCGATGTAGATGGCCACCTAGCGATTGTAAGTAAAACGTTGTTGTTGTTGTTGATGATGTTGCTGTTTTCTCTAAGATGTCAGATTCGGGTGTTTTCTCTCGCCTTTTGTGACTTACCTGTATTACCTGTACATTGGAACAGCTTAGTAGTGAATCTACGGCTGCAATGGAAGAATTTTGATCTGCTAGGTCGATGGTCGATTTGTTACATTATAGAATCCTCAAGAGATTTGAACCAACTTTTCATTAGCGGTTTTTAGTCAGCTTTTTTTAAATTTTCACTGAAGTGTCTTCAAAATACAATGTCTGGATGATATTGCAGTGAATTACCATTGTTTTGTGTTTTAAACTGAAACCGCAACTTGCCTTCCATACTACCGAAGCCATTTTGACAAACAACGAAACTAGAGACAACTCAACATAATTGTATTGACTATGTTTGTTTCTGATCCTGCTTTACTCAAAATTGTTCATCTCTCTCTCTCTCTCTCTCTCTCTCTCTCTCTCTCTCTCTCTCTCTCTCTCTCTCTCTCTCTCTCTCTCTCTCTCTCTCTCTCTCTCTCTCTCTCTCTCTCTCCAAGATTGTTACCTATGTTTTAAGATTTGCATTTTCCTTCACCATGATATTAAAGACAGATTCAAACAAAAACACAAAACACTGACAGAGAGAAGCAAGTATGTACTGAGATTGAAAAACAGTCAGAAACAGAAACATATTCAGACAGAGAAACGCAGAGAGAGAGAGAGAGAGAGAGAGAGAGAGAGAGAGAGAGAGAGAGAGAGAGAGAGAGAGAGAGAGAGAGAGTATTCGCGCGCGCGCGTGTGTGTCTGTCTGTCTGTCTGTTTTTTTGTCTGTGCGCGTGCCTCTGTGTGTCTCAGTGTCTGCGTGCATGTGTGTGTGCATGCATGTGGGCGCGCGCGCGCGCGCGCGTGTGTGTGCGTGTGTGCGTATGTGTGTGCATGCGTGCGCGCGCGTGTGTGCATGTGTGTGTGTGTGTGTGCGTGCGTGCGTGCGTGCGTGCGTGCGTGCGTGCGGGCGCGCGGGCGCGTGTGTGTGTGTGTGTGTGTGTGTGTGTCACCAGACCTGCAGAGCCGGTGCTCTTGGCCTCTGGGGTTTGAAGCTAACAGGGGACGTCACTGGCACTTGACCAGGAGCAGGTCTGCAAGAAACATAAACAACTTCATAAGCATCTCACATCAACAAAAATGCCTGTTGTAGGCCTACATATTTAAGTAATGGAGAACGCTGGCTCGCCTACTTTTTCAGCTTTTCTCGTCGTAAATGGCTAGCTAACTGAAGGAGAAGCTCCATTTTTAGACCAATAGTTAGGTAATTGTATGGACAATATACGCATAGAGAAAATTCAGTCAAAGAACAAAAGTGTTTTTGTGCATGCTGTTGGAAGTACACCCACCCTTACCAGCGCATAATTGCCCCAAGGCGGGGCAAGTCCATCTGGAGCAAGGCTGCCCCAAACCACAGCCCCTCGAACAGCCTAGAAATGCTTTAATAAAACCCAGACTCTTCAATTACTAAGCATCCTTTCAACACCACATTTCTCTTCATATTAAAAGCATGAAAACGGAAAATAAGTCATGGATACATTTGTTTCAAAAAGTAGCAAAAATCACATTTTTTGCTCTCAACTGTTCTTAAATTGATGCACACCCTTCAAACGTGCACATGACATGGCGGGAGAGTAGCATAATTATGTCTATCACATGCTCTAATTTAGAGCAAAGAATAAAAACGAAATGACAGACAGATCATGGTAATTGTACAGACATCATAAATATTGATGTGGAATATTTTTTAAAAGTTGTAATGGCTTTAATATGTCTGTCAAACTAGAACGAAATAAGCAATTTAGATGTGCATTGCTTTTTTTTTTTTAATCAAGGTGAAACTTGAAACTCCATAGGCGGGTTCACATTAGACGCGTAAGTTCCGTAAGGAAAACCCTAAATAGTGGAAGAAAGAAGGATGAAGGTTTACGCATATAGGGGAAATTCGGACACGTGAGCAAATCTCTTTCCTTCTTTGTTTCACTTATTTATGGATTGCGCATGGGTTTCCGCACGGAATCTCTGCTTATGTGTGTACACTACCTAAGGGCACACACACATCAGATCAGCAATCCGCAAGTTCCGTGCGGAAACCCCATACACTTATATAAGAAATAAGCGGATGGGATTGCGCATGAGTTTCCGCGTGCAATGTGCACACTCTTTCATATTTCTTACTTTTTTTTCGGATTGTGCATGGGTTTCAGCGCGGAACTTAAGCGTATATGTACACCCAGCCGTATTCTGACAGCTCTGACCTCTGTATGTCCAGCTGGATCTGCCCCCCGCCGTGCTTGATGAGGTCCAGGGCCTGTTTGTGGGTCAGCTCGTTGCCGTCCCTCCCTCCTATGGCCAGGATCAGGTCCCCCCTCTGCAGCTCTCCCTCTGCCGGACTGTTGGAAAACACCTGCAACAGCACCGTCAACGCTCGTTGTGAGTGTGTCCCTCTTTCACATAGGTCTTCTTCTTTCCGATTGGGGATGTTTATCCTGCCCCATGCCCAAAGTCTTCGTTTAGACGGCTATTGGCGCACAGGATGCATGCGTTGTGAGTTCGTGTCATCCATTCCACCTACTCGTACTGAATAGTGGAATGGGCTTTACCGTGTGCGCAAGATCTTGTGCGTGCGTTCGCACACGGAACTTCGGTTTTAGGTATCATCCGAAGGACCAGGAAATAGGGGTAATGTATCTTTCCCAAGGATACAACCAGCGCACTCGCAAACCCGTTGGATTACGAGCGGCGACTCTAACCAACCGGCCACGGCGCCTCTAGGTCATGCCTTACTGGTCCATTTTCTTGCGTTTTTTCTTTTGAACTTATAAATAATATTCTCCTTTGAATTCCTCCGATATTTGGACTGTGTCGGCTGAATGCAGCAAGGAGATCAGTGAAAACTAAAAAAAAACAAGACTTGAAAAGGAATCCCCCAACTTGTTTTCTTCATGAAGAAAACAAAAATAATATGATATCCGGTTCAAAAGAAAACAACAACTTAAACCCGGACACATACGTACGGCAAGGTAGAGCAAAACGCCTCCTCCCACTTCTCTAAAGGTCTGTGTACACGTTAACACCATTCACAAGATATTTCTATTTCCCCATGGCAACACAGTGAGCTGGAAGTCATATTAAGGTATCTGTACACGTTAACATTATTCACAAAATATCACCATTTCATCATGGAAACACAATGCGTTGTAAGTCATATTGTGAGTGATCTAACACTGTGTTGCCATGGGGGACATAGAGATGTTTTGTTAATATTGTTAACCTGTGTCACAAACGGCTTGTTTGGCTAGGCCTCCGGTTTCGGCTTGTAGGCTTGTTGTTTTTTCATTACACGATGGCAGACGACAGGTTGTTTGCGTATTCCGTGTTTCGGGTGTTAGCTTTAGCGAGAAAGTTCATTAGAGGTCGAGAGTGCGTGTATGAATCTGGGTATGCATGTTTGTTATCCAATGAGGGGATGTCTTAGATTTAGAAAATTGTCTGTTTTATTGTGATTGGCTTCGAGCATGGGTGTGTAGTTTCTACACAAGATGTAGTCCCCAGTGTGAAAATGATTGTTCTCGTCACTTTCTGTCGATTTTCCGAAGAAGTCAGACCAGATCCTAGCTGTAGCCAGATTGTGGTAGGCTAGGAGTAGTGGGCTGTTTGAGCTCGTTCTCTAGTTTTTGACCGGTTTGGTCAAGGTCAGCTAACGCATGAAGAGTATTTTGCTTGGGCGTTAGGCGTGGTTCTTCGTATCTGTGTGTGGACCTACGGACTTGTGTTTGACAAGTGCGCCTACGTGTATTGTAGCTGTCTTGTCCTGGACCTAAGGTAATGTACATATTGTAAAGTAATTATGCTTAACTTTGCGTTACTTGTTGTATAGATTTAATGGGTAAATGTTTGGCTTGTTTAAAAACGAGCACTCAGTTAATACGAAAATAGATCAAGAATAGCTTTACCGGGAGTAGAAGATGGTATTTTGTCGTAGTGATGCTGTGCGAAATAATGTGTAGGCTTATGCATTAAGTGTCTTCGTTTGGCATAAAAGGAGACATACGGTGCCAGATACTGCGAGGTTAGTTTTGCGGTTTAAAAGAATGGTGGTAGTGAAGGGCAGAATGTTTTATAATTTGTGTAGTAGCTAAAATGTGTTCAATCCAGTTTGCTAAATTGATAGGCCTATTTTGAGTTTCGCGCTTGTTTGTGAAGATGGGTGTTCAGTGTGTGTTTGATAGAACAGCAATAACTAATTAAATTTATTAAGGTTTAAGTATGGGTTTGTTTGGGGGTTGTTTTGTAGTTCTGTCGAATTAATTTGTGGGCTGGCCAGGCCAGCGGATATAATTTGGTTAAAATGTAAAGGAGTTAACTTGGGGGTAACTTAAAATAAAAGTAATAATAAGTAATGCAAATTTAAACCCTTAAAGTGTTTCTATGGGTTGTTGGGTTGGATCAGCCAAGAGTAAGATAAACTGGAATCTAATTTTGAATAATTTCTTTTCACTTAATGGAATACTTTGTTAATTAATTATTTACAGATTATAGGCATGTGACATGTGTGTATTCTTATATTTGTACATCAGTTTGGTTGGATTTGTTTTAGTTATTCAGAGTTTGGAAAGGTTGAAGATTGGAAAGTTAATAGCATTTTGTTTAGGCGTGTGGGGTGGCATTGTTGTGACCATGATTGGAATAACTTGGAACACTTGTAATAGTGCGAGGACATTTTGGGTGTGAAAAATGGAAGATTAAGTTTGTCATGGATTGTTGCATGAGTCATTGAGTGTCTTCCAGCATTCATTGGGAATTGGTTTCTTCTTCTTGTTGTTTTTTGCAATATATAAGAACGCAGAATTGTCTACTTATAGTTAAGTCAATTTTGTGGTTTGTGTCCATTTGAACACATTGTGGGTAATGTGTGGGGTAACCAGGCTGGTTTCCTAATTTGATAGTGTAATTCAAGACAGTTGGTTTCTTGGGGTATTTGATGGGAGAAAGCTCACAAAAAGTTTACATACTCTGTGTGTTGTGTGCGACCCTATTGGGACAGAGTGTTAACAATTGGAGGGTATGGTTTTGCTGTGTATTCATAGGCACCCCTCTTTTGGACCTTGAGAAGCCACCAATTCGCGCTCTCACCATGATGATGCAGTGTTGGGGGTCAGCGTCACTGAAGAAGACGAGAAGTCTTCGACGCAAGCCACCTACTCGCGCTTTCACCGTGATGCTGCAGTGTTGAGGGATCGGCGTCACCAAAGAAGCTGAGAAGCCGTGGGTGTTCCTGCGTTGTCTCGGGTTCATCGTTTCTCCGCCCGCGGGTTTGCGTCGTCAACGCCGTCGCGGGATCGCGTTTTGTTGTCAGCGCCTCCTGTCTGCATTCAGCGTCTGCGTCTGTGTGCGACAACGCCAGCGTCGTTTGTGGATCAACGAGGACATTTCGCGGGCGTCGGCTGCAAATGTGTTGGTATCTGGGAGGGGTGAATCTTCATCGGCACAGGTTTGTCACGGGCGATAGGGTCGGCGAATGAACTCCAAACTCTAGTTATAGCCCTCAGTGTCAGCGAGGGTGTTTGGAGAAAAGAAGCGGGGACAAGG
>JAGGCT020002232.1:12500-15000 GCA_017654935.2 Phymorhynchus buccinoides
ACAGAAAGAAAAAGCAATAACGATCCATTGACATCGTAGTCTCCGAGGAGAGGTCTCCAATGCTTTTTATTTACATTGAGATGTTCATCAGCTTCTATACTACCCCCTGACAGAGCCGTGGGGGCCACGGGCCACCCACCCACCAATCCACCACCATCCTTGACTACTTCATCCGCCCCTGCCCTTCAGCTCCAATCCTACACTGCATACCATTCTAACCCAATGCGATCCGATTGTAACATTTTTGAGGCCTGATTCTCGTGACATTCTACTGTCTAAATGAATCTGATGAAATCCTACTAGTTATGTTCACTAGATTTATAGCTACCCCCCCCCCCCACCCCCCCCCACCCCCCCACCCTATACGAATCTAATGAAACATCTGCAGGTTTTTTGTTTTTTTATCAAACATTTTATTTCATTCGTATATTTAATTGGGGTCTACTTGAGTAGGCCTAAAGTGAACGAAAATAGTAGAATTATTTTTAGACGGAAGTATTTTATGTGAATCACGACTCACATACATCGTCACAATCGGATCGCATTGGAATCGAATCGTATGCAGTTTAGCGGTCCTTTTGCTCTAACCCTTTTCCGACAGTTACCTAACATAAAGCAAGCAGGTGTGGCTGATTGAGCCAGCTGACCAGACACGTGCAACACAGCCAGATTATTACAGCAGCGCGTCCTTTTCTCATAGCTGAAGGTCGTCGCTGTCCCATCTCTCCGGACAAAAGATGCGACCCTTGGTTTAAACGAATGTTATTCCAAAACAGCAGCCGAATAGAAAGCAAGTGATTGAGAGTACAACAAGCTAAAATAACAGTTTACACGAGGCATGAATACTCAAACATAATCAAATGGTCGACTTAGGTCGCAAGTAAGATTTCACCGCCCGGTGGCGAAATGTTCAAGTGGTTCCAAACTTAGTTAAAGCCTTTGTTGGAGAGAGAGAGAGAGAGAGAGAGAGAGAGAGTGAGAGAGAGAGACAGACAGACAGACAGACAGACAGACAGACAGACAGAAAAGGCTATCACTAGGTTTGGACCCACTTGAAGTTTTCGCCACCTGGCGGTGAAATCAGCGAGCTAAGTCGCTCATTGCATCATATTGGCTGCCATAGATAGCATACATGTAATCGAAAGCAATGGAAGTAAATAGAGGTGGGGGAAAAAACCGGTTTGAACCGAAAAACCGGTGCTAAATGTTCGCGGTTCAAACAACCGGTTCGAGTTGCTGTGAACCGGTTTTTTAACTGAAAACTGAAGGTAAGTATTTTCTTAGAATAACGCATTCTTTTTGAAGAACAACACTGAATCTCAGCGCAGATTGGGTGTTTGCAAACCAAGAGTAGCTGTTTCTAGTTTGTGGTGGTCTATGGCTTTGACTGTGACTGAGTGTTGAGTTGAGTGTGTGTGCGTGTCATAAGTTCCTTCATTGTGTGTGTGTGTGTGTGCGTGCGTGTGTGCATGTGCGCGCGCGTGTGTGAATATTCTGACAAATGTGAAACTAGTGATACTAGGTGAAACTAGTGATACGAGTACTGGTTTAAAAAACCGGTTCGATAAAACCGGTTCTTAGAGGAGAAACCGGTTTAAAACCGGTTCTCAAGCACCTTTCACAAATGATCAAAACGCACGTTGCTATTTTCCGCTCTTTCGTCCATGTAAACTCAGTGCATATTATTATGGTAGTAATGAAAAAACACAAAAGCTGTAGGTTCGGTATACCGAACCTACAGCTTTTGTGTTTTTCCATTCATATGATCCGAGTGGTCTTCTGAATCATTATGGTAGTAATGATAATGACTTGCACATGTATCAGTCTTCCCATGGGAAAAGGGTGAAAAATAGCAGCGCGTATTGTAATTATTTCTTCCTCGGCATAGATTTTCTTCTTCGGATACAATGTGTGTGATAAGATTAGGTATATATGATCAAAGAAACCACAAACTGTGTATACGTTTTGAAGTTAGCTCTGTGAAAAGAATAAAATAAAGGTAAAAGATTGTGCTGGTTTACTTTTTGTCCCAGGCAGACAGTGTATGAGCATAGTACATAGAGAGATCTCTTTCGAGTTATAAAATTCTCGTCAGTATGTATATCTGCTAACAAACACTATCTTGTGGATCAACCCTAACAGGAAGACATTTCTAATAAAAGAATGGTGTCTTCTCTGCACTAGGCCAAAAAGTCCACAATGTAAGCAAACCAGCACAAGGTGAAAAGAAAAATGAAGAACATTTTGGGTAAAATAGATAAGTTTTTAAAATGCGGAAATTGCGATTTGAAAAAATTAATACATGTGGGTAGAAAGAGCCAACCACTGAGGTGATCCTCTAATTAAAGGGATGCAAATAAACCTTGTAGTGTAGCTACTCCCCGAACCCAACATGTAAAGAGCTAGAAAGGAGTTGGCTGGTTTGCTTACATTGTGGACTTTTCGGCCTAGTGCAGAGAAGACACCATTCTTTTATTAGAAATGTCTTCCTGTTAGGGTT
>JAGGCT020002232.1:20000-27500 GCA_017654935.2 Phymorhynchus buccinoides
GTGGAAATGGAACAGAAAGGTGCAAAGGTCTCTGTACACGTGCACATTTTTCACTCTTTCCCCATGACAACACAATGATATGCAAGTCATAATATTATGAATCGTCTATCACTATGTTCTATGGTGAAAGGGTGAAAAATGTCAACGTGTACAGAGACCTTAATTAACGGTGTCAATACGCGTCAACATGTGTTACTCTTTCACCATGACAACACAGTGATATGCGCGTAGTCTTAAGGTCTCTGTATACGTTAACATTATTCACAAAAGATCTCTAGTTCCCCATGGCAACACAGTGCTAAGCCACTCATAATATTATGACTTCAAATTCAAATTCAAATTCAAAATCACTTTATTTTTATCTCCCAAGAAGAAATTTCGTCCAGGTGCCGTGCAACAGAAACATTAACATTCAGCATGCATAAATACAAGCACAATTTTGGATGACAAGTCACATAAGAATTACAAAGATGAATGAGTATTATAAAGATGAAATAAATGCATAAGGATATTGACATTTGGCACGCATGAGTACAAAATACATATTTTAGGATTACACAGGTCACATAAAGGCATACAACATAAGGATTAAGGTTGAATCTTTCAACACGAGCAGACATTCAAAAGGATCAAGAGTTTAAGAGGTGGATGGATCTGGGGATGAAACTTTTCTGTGCCCTGGCGTTAACTTTGAAAGTCTTGTAGCGGCGTCCCGAAGGTAATATTTCATAGTGACTGTACAAAACATGGGAGGTGTCCCTTGCAATGTTCCTGGCTTTTTGCTTAGTTCGTTATTCATACAGCTCATTCAAACCCGTCTCTCTCTCTTTCCAACAACTTTACTACACACATTCACTACATCATCCAACGTTCGCTTGTTCTTCAAACATAGACTTCCAAACCAACTTGTAACAGAAACAGTAAGCACAGACTCAATGCAGCTACGGTAGTACGTGTGCAAAATGTTTGAATCAATACCGATATTTCTCAATACACGCAACATAAACATCATTGGCTAACATTTCTTGTGTATATTGTGTACATTCTTAATCTTGTCAAAAGTCAGTTTGTCGTCCAAAATAGTACCTAGGTATTTGTACTCTGATACACTTTCCACTGTTTCACACCTTGGGCAGGGGTAGATCTTTTCTGAAGTCCATTGACATTTCCTTAGTTTTTAGCACATTGAGGTCCAGATAGTTTTCTTTACACAATAGACAAAATTTGGCAACATGACTAAAGTAGTGGGAATCAGAATAGAAGGGGTAAATGTAAATAATGTTAACGTGTACCTTTAGGAGTAGCTATCACTGTGTTCCATGGCGAAAGAGTCAAAAATGCTAACGAGTGTTGAGACTTTAAAGATGCGGCCTGACAGTAGATGCCTTGGCTGCTTGTCAACATTCGTGAGCGGTTACATTCCTCACATTGGTGGCTGCAGAAACGATTTCGGTGCAGGAGCAAAGGCGCACGGGCGCATGTGGCTTAACAGCATCCCCCCCCCCCCCCTTCTCAGGTTCTTCCAGTTGGGGATGTTTATCCTGCCCCACGCTCACCGGTCTTCATTCAGACCATTAATAGCGCACAGGATGCGTGCTATGTGAAATCATGGTGTCATCCATCCCACCGTCACACACAGCCTACTCCTACCGAATATTGCGATGGGCACTAACGTGTGCGCAAGATCATGTGCATGCATTCGCCCACGGGACCTCGGTTTTTAAAAAAGTCTCGTCCGAAGGAGTTTTCCCAGACTGACGTCAGGTACCCATTTACACCTGGGTGGAGTGATGAAAATAGGAGTAAAGTGCCTTTCCCAATGGCACACCACTGTGACCCGAGCTGCGTTCGAACCCGCGCACTCGCAAACCTGACGGATTACGAGCTAGCGACTCTTACCAACTGAGCTACAGCGGCTCCTTCATCCCCTCCCTCCCCTCACTGACCCCTATCCCACTTTTTTTGTCCCACATGTATATTAAGGCGCCAACTGTTTTACTTTTTACACCACCAGCTTTCTTATTTTAACCTCCTTTTCTCCTACGTTTCCCTTCCCATCTGAAACAATGCCAGCCGGAATTCTTTTTTCTTTTTTTCTCTCTCTTCACACATCATACCTACTATAACCAACTAACACCAACATTACCTTCATACATCATACTTTACTATAACAAACTAACACCAACATTACCTTCACATATCATACTTTACTATAGCAAACTAACACCAACATTACCTTCACACATCATACTTTACTATGACAAACTAACACCTTTAACAGTACTGCTTAATATGACTTGATGAGGTTATTGTGACACACACACACACACACACACACACACACCTCAAAGGCAACATTATAAAAAAAAAGATTTTTGGGGGGATAGGGGCGTAGAGGCACAAATCAAGACAAGCTGTATAGTAAACTAACGCAACAATTAGTTGTTTTGTGTGTAGGCCTACGCCGATCAAATTTTTTCTGTTGTGCAATTATATAAAAAAATATATACAGAAGTTCAGTTCTCTGGTGTTTGCGTTGAGTAAAATGGTTCAATGTTAACTCTCTTCTCGGGTGTGGAGGGTGTGGGGTGTGGGGGTGTGTGGCTTACAATCGTTGTGTTGTTGTGCATGTCTGCTTCCATTCTTTCTTTCTTTTTTTTTACCAATTTGTAAGCATCTGATGTTGTCTTTTAAAAACAAAACACACAAAAAAACAACGAAATTGTAAGCGTCAAGCAAGAAACTTTCCCCTGTCCCTCTCTGACTCAACTCAAGTTCTGCAAATAACCAACACAGAACCCACGTGAAGAGCTCTTATCTATTGTGAAGACAATAGACCTCCCGTACGTACGATGGGAGATAAAACTATACCAATAACGATTTACCCCTGCTCCAACATCAAAGGGGGTCCTTAACAAACTGTGCTCAATTCTACCTTCTTCTTTTCTCATACCAAACAACCGTCACTTCAACCAAGCCATTTATTTCCACCTGTTTCTGTCCCTGTGTCTGTTTGACTCTCTCTCTCTCTCTCTCTCTCTCTCTCTCTCTCTCTCTCTCTCTCTCTCTCTCTCTCTCTCTCTCTCTCTCTCTCTCTCTCTCTCTCTCTGTGTGTGAGTGTGTGTGTCAGTATGTCTGTATCCGTTTCCTAAAAGCATGTTATTGCTTATTCTATTACCCTAATTCATTCATTCAATTTAATTCAATTCTCTCTCTCTCTCTCTCTCTCTCTCTCTCTCTCTCTCTCTCTCTCTCTCTCTCTCTCTCTCTCTCTCTCTCTCTCTCTCTCTCTCTCTCTCAATTCTCTGGTCACTCAGTATGTAGCCTACCTACTACCAGAGAGTGTTCCTCTCTGCTACCACCTACCCAGTTATTAGAGTAACGACCAGGCACTGAGATGGAATGATAGGAGGGAAGGGAGGGAAGGTGGTAAGGGGGGGGTGGAGTTCTTGCACAAACTCAAGAAGGACAATGAAGGTCTTGCCTAAATATTATAGACGTCCTACACTTTTTAAACTATGCTTACTGTTGTCATCCACCAGAGATGAAGATGTGCGTTATTTCTCTATATTTTTGTATAAGTCATTCAAGATAAGAGAAGCTGCCACTTCATGAAACACTTATTTTTATATGGAATGTTGATTTGTGGCTTTATGTCATGCTCATTATTTCCTCTTCCACATGTGCATCTGTATGTGTTTATGTTCATATGCCCGATCATGATGGGCTATGGCCTTTATGTGATTAAACCATTTTGCGTCTCTCTCTCTCTCTCTCTCTCTCTCTCTCTCTCTCTCTCTCTCTCTCTCTCTCTCTCTCTCTCTCTCTCTCTCTCTCGTTTTCTTATATCTTATCACTTTCTGACACTAAGCATGAAAGCATGAATTGTCAAAAGTGACTGTCCCAAAACAGTTTTAAAATTGGATATTTAAACGCTTGTCATTTACTTAATAAATTGTCAGAGGTTCCACAATTGGTATCAAATTCTGGAAATTATGTTCACGTTTTTGTTTTTTTCGAAAGCAGATTATCGCAAGTGATCGATGACAGTATTATTACGATACCATGATATAATATCATACGTAAGGATGCAACATGTAAACTTGAAACAGGTCTAGTAGCCTTCATACACCAATCAGTAAATTATAAACTCGTTTTGATAAGCATAATATTGAATGCATCTGGTTAGAAGTCTGAAAAAAAGCAAACCCATAGTTATAGGATTGTTATATAGAAACCCAGAGGAACGCTGCGATTGGCTTAATCGTTTTGAATTAATGATAGATGTTTTGAATTATTCAAATATTGAATATTTCAATATCGACCTACTTAAACCTAACATTACTTGGAGGAAAAGAATTATAGAATTCTATAACTTAACCCAATTAGTAAACTCTCCCACAAGAAAAACAGCAACATCTGAAACTTTAATAGATCATATTTACGTTACTAATGCCAGAAACATAGTTGAAACGTCTGTAGGCCTACCCGTTTTTGGACTTAGTGACCATTTTCCAGTTTATTTAACCTGGAATAAAAAGGGT
The DNA here is from genome assembly GCA_017654935.2 of Phymorhynchus buccinoides. Lineage (NCBI taxonomy): Eukaryota > Metazoa > Mollusca > Gastropoda > Neogastropoda > Raphitomidae > Phymorhynchus > Phymorhynchus buccinoides. The sequence goes on from JAGGCT020002232.1 coordinate 24,545, forward strand.
GTAAAAATTCCCCGCTGTACTCATAAATCCATTACTTATCGTTGTTATAAAAACTTTAATCCAGAATCATTTTTGTCTGATCTATGCACTACAGATTTATCAGAGGTATATCAACATACTGACCCTGACATAGCTCTTGAGCTGTGGTACAGTACCTGTTATTGATAAACATGCACCGTGTAAATTTAGACGAGTAAAGCTTGAAGGAAAACCACCATGGCTAAATCAAGAGATAAATGTTGAAATAAATAGTCGTGACAATTTGCTTCAATCATCTGGTAACAATGAAGAGTTTAAAAGGCAACGCAATAAGATAACTATGATGAAAAGAGCAGCCAGCAAAAAGTATTTTAGTGAACTAGTTTCTTCTAAACGAGATACGAAATCTATATGGAAAGCCATAAACCAATTATCTGGGAAAAGTAATGTGTCCTTAAGTAGACCATCAACAGATCTAACGGCAGAAGAACTCAATATACACTTCTCCAAAATTTCAGATAAACGTATCAATGCAGACTGAATTAGAAGAGCATAGATTTTTGTAAATCTACAAATCTAGAAACCAATATGAATTTTGATTTTATTGGTGTACACAAAGTTTATTCTAAACTGTGTTCACTAAGCCAATCTAAATCTCGGGGTCTGGATACGTTAGATAATAGGATATTGAAACATGCCACTCCAATAATATCTGAGCATTTAACATACATTTATAATCTATGTATAGAAAAATGTTGCTATCCACAATCCTTCAAAGACGCTAGGGTGCTCCCTTTATTTAAATCTTGTGACCCTAATAATGCTTCAAATAATAGACCTATATGAATCTTATCTTGCATATCTAAACCCCTCGAAAAGCATCTAAAACAAATCATCCAATCACATTTTAAAACCTATAACCTATTTCATCCTAATCAAAGTGGATTCAAGGAAAACCATTCCTGCCACACAGCTCTTACCAACCTGTGGCATTTAAATATAAATAATGATGTGTTCACAGGAGCTATTTTTGTAGACTTTGCTAAAGCATTCGATACAATAGATGATGACCTTCTTTTAAGAAAGCTCGCCTCTTACGGTTTATCACAAGATTCTGTCAACCATATTTCTTCGTTTCTGACAAATAGACGCCAAATTGTCTTTCAAGACTGCAAAACGTCTTCTTTTATGCCAATAGAATATGGAGTCTCACACGGTTCTGTTCTCGGTCCTACCCATTTTTCTATATATATAAACGATCCCCCTCTGTACATTTCATCCATGAGCGAATTGTTTGCAGATGATACCACTATGCATGATCAAAACAAGAACGCAAACTTAGCTTCAAGGTGTAAATTTAATGAAGCAGTCTTTATGTATAAGATCATGAATAACCTTGCACCTCCATATCTTCGTGAAAATTTTCAAATCAATAATGCTCGCAATAAAAGTTTGATATATATTCCAAGAACAGATTTATTCATGTTATCTCTATTATACTCTGCTGGAAAATTATGGAATGAGATACCCCATTACATAAACAAACAAAACAAGAGCACCTTGGCGTCTTTCAAAAAAAGTTATCATGGGTATTTGTTTGAACATTTATAATTGCCTCTTTCATATGTTCTCTCCCTAAAATCCAGTGATATAAATCAATGGTCAATTTAACACCACTGCATTCCAGTTTCCATTGTGAATATAGCTATGTAATGCACAAAACACAAGACAAAATAAGCAGAAAAACCATACATAACAGCATTGAGAACGGTGGTCTGGGACTCCCACCTAAAAGTGTTTGCTACCACTTTAAAATTGAATTGGATAAGAAAATTAGAGAAAACAAATCATAAATGCAAACATATAACACTATTTCATTTTCCTTCACTTAGTGATATTGAAAAATATGGACCAGAATTTCTTTCACATGTACGAAAGTTAAATGTGTTTTGGACGGAAGTATTAAACGCTTATAAAAAAAAAATCTACAAAGTTCATTGTAAAAATCTAGGTGAATTGCTTGCTGAGCCGGTGTTTTATAATAAACGAATTTTAGTTGATATAAAATCTATTGAAAATAAAAGATGGATAGCTAAAACTGTACACTGCATAGCACACTTCATAGATGAAAATGGAAAGTTTATTTCATACGAACTATTTAAGCAAAGGAATAGCATCAATATAGATGTCGTCACATTTTCTGGATAAGAAACAGCAATAAATGAGTATATGAAAAATACGAAGATTCCAGTGAATAATAATAAACATAGGCACAAAAAACACTCAATTCGAGCCATTTAACGTCTCTCTCTTATTATTCTCAAATAATAAACGTAATAATAGAAATACATATATGCTTTAAAAAGGTACTATCCATATTCAAGGGCTCTAAATTATACTATGATATATTTAATAATAACTACGTTTGTCCAAAATTCTGTTTGAAGTGGAATGATAAACTAAGTGTTGAAAATGATTGGAAAAAATGCTTTCTGTATCTATTCTAACTAAAGTTTCTGATATTAAAATGAAATGGTTCCAGTTAAGAATTATCCACAGATATAGATGCCTTGGAACGACTGTAATCTTAAAGCAAATGGGAGTATCTCCAAGTGATCGTTGCAGTTTTTGCAATACAGCTAAAGATAGTATCACACATCTGGCAATGCACGCATGTTCAGCGGTTTTGGCAAACACTAACAAAATGAATGAATGAAAAATGTTCAAATGTTTCAAATCTGCGTTTAACTGAACCTTTAGTTGTACTTGGATATGATAAAGATATATGCATTGATTCGATTTTTTTTATTTCATAGCTTTGCTTGCAAAGCAATATATATATATATTAATGTAGATTAAACAAAAATATCCCAAATATGCAAGTGTTTACTCGAAAGCTAGAATACCGTTTCAAAATAGAGGAGTACATTGCTCGCAAAAAACATGGTATCATCAAAATGGTTTTCATACAAAGCTT
>JAGGCT020002232.1:32500-50000 GCA_017654935.2 Phymorhynchus buccinoides
TGTATACTACTAACCTGTCAGCGAGTCAAAAGCAACAAGGAGTGGTGCCACTTGTCAAACGATTGTCAAACATGTTGTGTAGTACCTACAACACTGATGAACACCCTGCTTAATAATACTTCCCCAACTGTCTTTTCCACCTGGCAACCACCCTCCACGCACGCGCACACGCACGCACGCGCACACGCGCACACGCACACACACACACACACACGCGCGCATGCTCTCTCTCTCTCTCTCTCTCTCTCTCTCTCTCTCTCTCTCTCTCTCTCTCTCTCTCTCTCTCTCTCTCTCTCTCTCTCTCCTAAATATAATACTTTCCACACTACCTTTCGTAATCCACCCATTTGTATCTTCAGTATAACCTATTAACCCTCCTTTTCAACCGATACATTTTTTTAATTCGGATCTATTTATTGTTTTCATTCCAAGAGCTAGAGATAAGCCTAGTAGTGCACACACTGTTTTCTCTGACCCCAAACCGATCTCCGAAGTGCTCGAATCCCAGCCACTGCATGAATTTTAAGACGAGCAAATAATTGTTATCCCTTCTCTTTACAACTCCAGAACATGTTATGTTCTTATAGCATAATCTTGTCAATGCGTGGGTTTTGCCTGGCTGGACACCAAAGAGTGTAAGGACTCTTGTGAATGAAAGTTAGCTTTTAGTTTTACGTCCGCTCGGCTGCAAAACAGCACATATGGGATGAACCATCAACCAACCATCATTCAAAGCTCTGAGCAGATACTGGAGGTACTGCAATTCCAGGTCTGATCTTGCTGTGATGTGATGTGATGTGAAGTCCGAGACACTTGTTAGGATTCCACCCTCACAGGATGGCATCCTATTGTTCTTTTTTTCTTCTTCCACTTTTTCTTTCCGATTTCGCTGACATTTTCGGGAAAGTTGCGGGTTACCAAGGGATTGCCGAATTTGCAATATTAAATGATTTCGAAATACGGTATAAAACCAAATACGATGAGGGGCCTCTGTGCCCATGGGGAATCGCAGTTTGGCCTGCCTCTGCCGGTACTCTTCATCGGCTGGAAATAACTCCAGCTTTATCAGTCCAAAACTCTTTTTACGCCGCTTCATTTAGTCATGCTTGCTTTTTACGCCTCTTCTCCCCCTCCTTTTGCGAAGCCTGAACTGAAAAAGTATAAAAGAATCCGGCTTTCTTAGATATTTTTGCCCATCTTAGTTTATAGGACCAGATACCATGTCTATGCCACGTTGTTAGGCAACTTGCTCAGCATGGAAACCTCAAGAAATGGTGGTAAACTTAATATCATTTCGTGAGGTTTTCATAACCCAGTAGAGACGCAAACGATAGAGGTTGAAGTGCTCAATCTGCAATAAGAAAGGCAACACTGAAAATACGGAACCGAGAAATGGAGGAGGAGGGGGGGGGGATCTGCATCTTTACCGTCTATTCTTCGTCGTCGATCGCTCAGACAGCTTCCTGTCAATGGTGAGTGCAGATGCGTCATGTTGCCGCTATGCGCCTTAGTAAACAAACTGAAATAGTTAGACCCAGCATGTCCATCTTCTGCTGGATAAAATCTTTATTAGAGTTTCTAGAAAAACGTAGGGCAGGATAATGATGGTAGATGACAGTAAGGAAAGGGAAAAGGCAGAGTCAAAGTGAGTGACAGATTAGAAGAAGTTACAAGCACAGAACTTCCAGAAGGTGGGGGAAGGTGGGTGTGTCGAAAGACACACATGCTATAAAATGTTTATGCTAACATGGGCATCATTCATTCAACCTAGAAAACAAAAACTTCTGATAGGCTATGCGGTTTGTCAGAGAACCCAGAATGCTCGTGATCTTTGTCATCCATGACAATTCAGAGCTTCAGATTGTCAGGGGTTAGGCGGGACATGGCCCGAATTGGCCTTTCATTTTGTGCAGCCAGGGATAATATAACCCATGAAGTCTGTAAACAATCTGAAGCTCTGCCCTTATTTTGGACATTGACCCCTCATTTTATGATCCATGAAGTTTGAAAACAACCTGCAGGTCTGGACAATTGTCACGTAATGTAGGCTACAATATCCCGGTTCTGAATGTAATAATTAGAAAAAACCTTGAGCAACGTGAACAAAAGCTGGTCCCTTTAATGGCTTTATAAAGATCTGCAAATTTATACCTGCGGCTGCTTTTCGTCCGTAGCAAACATGGAATAATATCATAATCAAAACTTTTTTTTATACAGAAATATATGTAAGAAAAGAGAAATTAGGCCTATATGCACAAACTCCATTATAACGATCATATTTTATTCAGTTTTCAACTTTGCCTTTCAAGAATGGCCATGACTCTCACATATGGAGGCATTACACTGGTTGTTAATGGTGCAGCCTTTGGGACAGGTTGGCCTTTGGAAACTATTTACTAAGCCAGCTCTCCTAAAGGCTCATAGCCGAGATAGCGAAGATGTACCCTGGGCAAGGCACCTTTAGGCTGTGTGCACATTTACACAAACTCCCGCACAGAAATCCATCCGCAATCCGTAAAACAAATCTGGAAGAAGAAGTGTGCACATTGTCATTACATGCGGAAACTCATGCGCCTGATCCCATCCGCGTATTTCTTACTTTCTTTTACTTTATTTGCGGATTGCGGACGGGTTTTCGCGCTCTTATCCCATCCGCTAAGCACATGAGCTTTCCGCGTGTAATATGCACAGTCCCTAACCGTAATCAAATAAGGAGCTCCCCAGCATCACCACCACTAGGCCATCTCTGTTATGTGGTGGTCATAAACACGACTGACCAGCGCGCGCGCACGCACACACACAATCACACACACGCACACATACCCCCCCCCCCCCACACACACACACACTCACACACACACACACACACACACACACACACACACACACACACACATACACTGACATACACACATATATACACACACACGCACGCACGCACACACACCCTCTCTCTCACACACACACACACACACACACACACACACACACACACACACGCAGGCAAGCACGCGCGCGCACACGCATGCACGCACACGCATGCACGCACGCACACGCACGCACGCGCACGCACACGCACACACACACACACACACACACACACACACATTAATAACAATCGAGGTGACTGACTTACCCGTTGGACGGACAAAGGCTGACCCAGGTCCTTACCCCCCTGGAGGCGAAATCCCCAGGGGGTGCTGAAAGAGTCTCGGTAGAGACGGATCTGTAGCTGGGTCATCTCGCCAGAAAACAACCACCAAACAAACGAGAAAGAAAGAATAAAAGAAGATGGCTCTTCACTTGTTGGTAGACCTAGGCCTAGTAGTGTCCTTGTTTTCTATCAAACCCCGGTGATATGACGACTGCCCCTGTTGCTCAGTTTACCTTACTCCTCAGCTAGGCCCCTACTAACTAGGCCTACTTCTTCTTCTTCTTTCCCCTCCCTTGGAACATGGGCCTCACCACACTATGGTGTAGCTAGTGTGTGTAGGTATGGAGAAGAAGGAGGAGGCTGGAAGCGAGTAGGCCTAAAACAAGCAACCCACCAACCAAACCAACCCACCGGTGGCTCGCTTGCCGCTGCTATAGCCTAGGCCTAGCAGAAACCCTACAGGTTTTGTGGTTCTAGGCTCTGCTGGGGGAATAGAAGCAAGTCCAATAGGTCTAGAAACAGAGGGGAGGGAGCGGGAGGGGGGGGGGGAGTAGAAGGTGATTGCTGTGTTAGCATCATATCAGGAGTGGGGAGGTTGTGTTCTGCACTTGACGTTACCTGCGTAGCTGCCGCTGCTTGTACCGTTACTGAGGTTCCATGCAGGACTCAGAGCGGAATGTGTGTGTGTGCGTGGGGGGGCTAGTTGCACGGACCGCCCCCCCTTCAACTGCCTCAAAAAAGAAAAAAAGAGGGAATCACACACACATACACATAAATACACACACATGTGCGCACACGTGCACACACACACACACACACACACACACACACACACACACACACACACACACACACACACACACACACACACACACACACACACACACACACACACACACACACACACACACACACACACACACACACACACACACACTGTATTGTTCATCCACGACCATATAGGCCTACTTTGTAACCATTCCTTTTTTTTACAAGATCTGTTGGAAACACCCCTTCATCAATAGCATGATCCGCCCCTGCAGGTAGCCTCTAATAATTATGCTGTTTGTTGTGGAGTTCCAGAATGACGGTATGATTGTAGAAACCATAGACCAGATAGAAACGATCAGCTTTTCTTCTGCTGTAGCTTTGTAAAATAAAAGCTCTCTCTCTCTCTCTCTCTCTCTCTCTCTCTCTCTCTCTCTCTCTCTCTCTCTCTCTCTCTCTCTCTCTCTCTCTCTCTCTCTCTCTCTCTCTCTCTCTCAGCCTAATTTTTTATCCTTGTAAAATAAAGTATTTGAAGTTTGAACTCTCTCTCTCTCTCTCTCTCTCTCTCTCTCTCTCTCTCTCTCTCTCTCTCTCTCTCTCTCTCTCTCCAACAAGCAGTATTTCTTTTATCAACACAAAATAGTTTTCCTGACCTATCCCCCAGTATAGAGCCTAGGGCCTAGTGAATCGTGCCTGCTATCTTGTTGTTTGTTACCTTAGCGCTGCGTCTTCCATGGTCGGCAGGTAAAATTGCTGGCCCTGAGCTGGTTTCAGTTTCACGAGAGAGCGTTATGTGTGCGCACAACGTTTGCGCCAAAAGGGGGCGTCTAAGAAACACCCAAATAACTTCGTTAAACATTGGTTAAATTCGGGTAACTCTAAAGCTTATTCGTCACTTCCGGGAAAAAGAAAATACAGTGGAATCCGTTTAATTGGCCATCGGATAATCGTCCAAAGCCGCTTAATCGGCCAATTTCCTCTGGAACGGAATTGTTTCTTCTTAAAGCATGTGTTATTTTGTTCGTTTTTATGGCCAAAGCTGAAATCTTCAATTTCGCTTTATTGGCCACTTTTTCTCTCTATTTTTTTCTCTTTACCCCTTTTTGAGAGGGAGAACAACAGAGGCAGACAAACTGACAACACGCTTTTGATGTTTACATGGTTGAGTGTGAAGTTGGAAAGTGAGCTGTTGTCAATTGAAAGACCCTGCATGGCGTTAAAATCACTCAAGAAAACAAAATCATTGTCTTTTACTCGTGCTTCTGTCAAGTTGTAGGATTAATAAACACACACACACACACACACACATCACAAAAAGGGAAAGAATTTGAATTTGAACTGCAACATTTAATTTTGACGTCATTGCTTTTGACTTGCATAATTGCGTCATGCAGTATCTCCATGTTCGTTTTATCAGCCGATTCGCTTTATCGGCGTTATTTTTCCTGGTCCCAAAAGTGGCCGATTAAGCGGATTCCACTGTAGTTCCTATTGAAAGGGAGATGAATCATACCTCTATGTTAGATCGTATATATAATTTAAAAAAAATTCGTTTTCATTCACGTCTATTTGTGTGCAGAAAGTTAATTTTATCTCTTTAGTATGCCATCTAACAGCTACACCTACCCAGCTTTTACTTTATTTATTTTAAGTGAGTTGTATTCAGCGTGGAAAAAGACATTTCATTTCAGTGTACTGGAGGAAGTCAATCGACAAAACCGGCGTTGGGGAAAAGTCCATACCCTTTTTTGCTTTTTTTGGGGTCTCAGTGGTGTATGAATGCCATCTAACATGATGAAAAAAAGAGAGAAAGCACTCAAAAACACTTGTGTTTGTTTCTTCGTCTTCTTCTGTTTTCTTGTTCCTGCCATGCTGTTATGTTTAGTCTGGTCCGGTGGATGAAGGTTGCAGTTGACTGCAGCGCTGCTACGTACAGGACCCCACAGCTTGTCTTCGAGCGTCACAGGCCTGGGCCAAGTTTTGCATCTCATAGTGGCGAAGAGAGTGCAGTCCTGCAGTATGTCTGAAGATGACGACTTGCTGGGCACGATTCATGCAGCTGGTGGGTGCTGTCCTCTCCAATGTCCAAGTGCAGATGTCCCCTCCATTCCGCTATGAAGTGGCCCTGAAGTATTGGTTTTGCTTCTCCAAAGGACATTATGGGCTGTGGAGGTGTGTTTGTTTAATTTGCTGTGGGGTCTGCAACGAACACCTTTTGCAAGAGTGAATGCCCTTGGTGGGTGGGAGAAGATGGTTCAGTACTGACCGGACAGGGGGATAACTCTCGCCAATAACCCTATTTGATGCCACTAAATGGCTGCCTTTCAGTCGCACGAGTGAATGCCCTTGTCAGTACTGACCAGCAAGGGAATCACTCTCACTGTTTACTTGGCTTGCTAAACTAGTCACTGTGACATTCTCGCGGGGGGGGGGGGGGGGGGGGTGGGGGGGGGGGGGGGGGGGGGGGGGGGGGGGGGGGGGGGGCGGGGAAGCCGGAAGTTAAAAAAAGTCATACATTTCCCATGATTCAACTGACAGTTTGCCGCGATCAACCCCACGAGCATGAGTGATATGCTCGCAAAGCAATCGGCTAACGACGGTGTTTCTTAGGCTTTTTTCCCCCGAATTGCGCGAACTGTTCCGAGCCGTCGCTCTTGTGAAGTTCATTCCTATTCTGTTGTATGTTTGCCAGACCTATACCGGCTGGTTGCACGCGTTGGCTCCATCGCTGTATATATAGGGGCCTACATGGCTACATGCAGGGCCTAGCAGTCGCATAACTATTAAATACTTGTAGCGGTGCCATAGCCGATGAGGTTTAACCGAGGCGTGGTTACCGCTACACCTATCTGTATTGATAAAAAGTCGGGACTTTGCTGGTTTCGTACTGCCTCCGGGCATTGCCTCCAGTATTGTTCCCACCATATTTGTATTTACAAATGTCCCATATGTGTCTGATTCAGACCAAGAGGACGTGAAACACCATTTTCTTCCCCCTACATGCAGGGCCTGTATCTACACTTACTGGCTCTGGGTGCATGCGCATCGTCAAAGATCAAGTCCATTGAGTAAGAAATCAGCTAAAAGTTGTCGAACTTTCACTTTCATCTTCTATGATAATTATTGTTGCACCGTGTTCTAGCGTTTTGTAAATATAGGCCTACTGCAATAAGCCGAGTAGGTCCCAACTGGTGCAGTTTGCGAAAAGAAAGGCTCAAATCAGTCTATTCTAGCCTATATGCTTGGAATTTTACACGATTAAATTTTGCCTGTAGCCACCCACTGTCCTTTCGCAAAATAAACAATGTAGGTCTACTTGAAACAAGCGCGAAATCGCAATAGTTTGTGGCACGCGGTCTATTTTTACCACTCCAATCATGAGTTACCTCCCCTGGCTTTTCAATAATTTTAATCTGCAAACCAGAATGTTATCTCTGCACCATTTCGTAACTTTTTATATCTTTTGGAAAACATTTAAAACTATGTATCCTACTTATACTCATCGAAAGAAGCACCGCATACTCGTCGTGTCTGTTGTAGTGTCTGTATTACATATGTTTATTATTTTGTACGCTTTTAAAATACATCATTTTAAAGAGCGGCCAGAAGTGTAGCCTCGATTTGAAGTGCTTTGTTCTCAATGTTCAAATTCTGATCGCTTCTCGGCCTTTTGGCTAAGACAGTGATTCAGGAACATAAATTTTTGTTTATGTCCTGGTTGGTTTACTTCCATCCACTTGAAGTGCGACAATTTTGTCAAAATGTGCGACAATTTTGGACCGACAGACCGACCGACCGACAAAGTGAGTTATAGGTTTGTGGCTTGAGCCACAAACAAAAACCCACAATTAAAGTTCAAAACGGTAGGTTTCTGTCCCTTTTATTTGAAAAAAAGCACAGACGTTCCGGAGATTAACTCCGTTTTCAATGTGAAGATAATGAGAGCCAAAGTCACGGTTGGCGAGAGATTTAAATACAATGTGTTTTTTGAATGAGTCCTTGTGGTTATTTTTTCTTATTTTTTTAATTATTTTTTCTTTTTTCTTTTTATTATCTTTTCCTTATTTTTTCTTTATTTTCAAGAATAGGTCTACTTGCATTGTAGGTGCAGAAAAATGCAGAGGCAAATGCATCCAATTGGGTCATTAAAGTAGGCATGCCGTCTTAAATGGTCTCCCATCAGCTCATTTTAATGTTGTGCTGCATTATATGTTTTAGCCTACATTGCATAAGCTAGAGTTTGGACCTTTAATTGGACTTCACTATAATATTGCTGCATCACAAACCCTGGGGTGGGTGGGGGGAACCCGGGCTACCCTCTGCGTGTGTGTGTGTGTACGCGGGTGTGTGTGCGTGCGTGCGTGTACATGTGTGTGTGCGCGCGTGTCTGTGCGTGTGTGTGTGTGTCAGTATGTGTGTGTGCGTGTGCGTGCGCACGGTGTGTCAGTGTGTGTGTGTGTGTGTGTGTGTCAGTAGGCCTACTAGTGTGTGTGTCTCGTGTCCGTCGTCACTGTCTCTCGATCTCTCTCGCACAAATAAGCACACACACGCATTTGTAGTTATTCCCCTATATATGAGAGAGAGAGAGAGAGAGAGAGAGAGAGAGACAGAGTGAGAGCATAGACCAGAGATATTCATAGAGAGATAGAGTCACTGATACACACTGACACACTGACACACACACACACATATTAATCGTTAGCCCCAACTCACACAGACGCATATGCGCGCACGCACTCGACACACACGCAGACCACAAAAATGACCATCCATATCATGGGCCAAACCATAATTTAACACCCGAACAACTTAAAAATTAAACCAATTTTCTGGGCCTGCAGGGACCTAAAGGAATCCTCAAAATTACAGTTGTGTCCGTTGTGTCCCAGGCCCGTTGTTTCGGACATATTGGGCCTGGGACACAAAGGGACATATTGGGCCTGGGACACAAAGGGACATATCTGGTCTGGGACACAAAGGGACATATTGGGCCTGGGACACAAAGGGACATATTGGGGCTGGGACACAAAGGGACATATTGGGCCTGGGACACAAAGGGACATATTGGGCCTGGGACACAAAGGGACATATTGGGCCTGGGACACAAAGGGACATATCGGGCCTGGGACACAAAGGGACATATCGGGCCTGGGACACAAAGGGACATATTGGGCCTGGGACACAAAGGGACATATTGGGCCTGGGACCGGGCCTGCATGGGACATGGCGGGCTTATCCCAAATTTTCACTGCAAGTGGTCCTTAACTTTTATTTAACAGTGTATAGACTAATTATGAAAAAAAATGATAACAGTAGTGTAAACCTCGGGTCATTGTAAAAATTTTTTTTTAATATGACTGAAGCACACAACTTTACTGTACTATGCTGCACTGGCTCCCTGTTGACGCTAGAGTAGAGTACAAAGTGGCCACTCTTGCCTATCGCTATTTCGAAGGCTCTCTTCCAGACTACCTCTCCTCTCTTCTCTCTGCCTACACACCAGAACGCAACCTCAGATCAAGTAGCCTCAAACTTCTTTGCACACCTGTCACCAAATACAAAACAGTTGGAAACAGAGCTTTCCGTTTCCAAGCACCACACATCTGGAACAACCTCCCTTCCTCTCCCCGCAGCTCTCCATCTTTGTCTTCTTTCAAAACTGGCCTGAAAACTGTTCTCTTCAAAAAATACCTCTGTTGATCTCCTGTGTCTTCTCCCCTTCAGTTCACCCTCTGTGAGTTTTTGCTGAGTTGGACTATGTGTGCGTGCAGTGCGATAATGGGCTAATTGTTTTTTCATAGATTTTTTATGGTTGTTTCCACTTTTGTATAATTATATTGTTTTTCTTCATGATTATTGTATGTATGTTTTTTGTAAAGCGCTGTGAGTCCTGCTGCGCCAGGAGAACGGCGCTATGTAAGAGTTATTATTATTATTATTATTATTACTAGCAATCGCCCCGTGGCAGTTAACCCCCGTGGCAGTTTTAACCCTGTGGCAGCTATCTCCTCCCTACACCTACCCCCTCCCCACATTTACTTGCTCGGGTACTTATCTGCCACTCAGCGACACACTTGTTTGCTATTGTGGCTTTCAACAGACAACCAGTCTCAAACACACGAAAGTGAAACTTTCGGTTTTACATTTCCAAGAAGAAGGCAGCATTTCACCTTCCAAGAAAATGGATCACAAATGTGTAAGGTCTTTCTTTTCAGGGGGGGGGGGGGGGGAGGAGGGGGGGGGGGGGGGGGGAGGGGGGGGGGGGGGGAGGAGGGGGGGGGGGGGCACATCTTGACGTATCGCAGAAAGAGTGTTTCATAATCATTTCGACTTTGACCTCGCGCGCGCAGAGAGAGAGAGAGAGAGAGAGAGAGAGAGAGTAGTACTTCTTCTTCTTCGTCTTCTAAGTTCTTGTTCTTTGGTTGTTCAGGCATGTTTCTGTCAATTACGAACGTAGATGCATCATGCTGCTGTTATGCGCCTAAGTAAGAATAATTAGGCCCAGCATGTCTGACTTCGGGTAGAGGAAATCTTTTTGAAAGTATTTGTTGAAAAAAGGCAAGAGAATTTCTGTCAATTACGAACGTACATGCATCATGCTGCTGTTATGCACCTAAGTAAGAATAATTAGGCCCAGCATGTCTGACTTTGGCTAGAGGAAATCTTTTTGAAAGTATTTCTTGAAAAAAGGCAGGAGAATGGACCGGAAAGGCAGAACGATAGTAGATAACAGCATGCAAAGGGAAAAGGCAGAATCAAAGAGACTGACTGATTAGAGGTAGTTATAAGCACATAACTTCCAGAAGGTGGGGGAACTATTTGTACGAAGAAGACCCCCCCCCTCCCAGTATCCCTAGGGGGGGGAAGCTTGCTGCATTCTACTCCCACCCCCACCCCCACCCACACCCACGTCTCTCTCTCTCTCTCTCTCTCTCTCTCTCTCTCTCTCTCTCCACTGTCTGTATAAAAATAGCTGCAGCGGGGCTCGCGGCGGGGAGGCAAGCAAAAAGCCAAAGACATTGAAAAGAAAAGACTGGCATCTGGTCCCTGTTCCCTATATGAGTAGTGAGGACAGAAACACTGGTTGTGTCCCTTTTAAACATCTTTATGACATAACACGTCGATAGGCCAGTTGAATTCTCCGTTCAAATTCCAATCTGAGTCTTTGCATAGCCACCATTGTGAACTACCCCACTAACGATAACTCTATCAGCCAGGCTCGCCGTAACTCTTAAGTAGTCCATCTTCCCCTTTTAGAGTCTTTGGTTATGTGTGAAGTGTTGGTTGAAATTAGCGTCCTGCAAAATAAATTGGTTTATAGCGTGTGTTTATGAACGGATGGTGTTGAAAATTTGCACGACGATAGTCACTATCCCTGGTCACGCATGTTCCAAATCTCGAGTCAATGTCGGGTCTGGTTACGCCGCGGTTTGTGAAAACGTGAAGCGGCCTGTCGGCGCCCGTATCTCCGGCATTTCTGAATCGATTCGCTGCCGGTTTGGCACACGGATAGTCCCCGGCCCCGGTCATCTTCCTGCCAAATCCGAAGGCAATCGGCCCAGAAACGCTGGAGATACGGGCGCCGAGAGGCCGGCGGATGCGCGTTTTGCGCATTTGCGAAACCGCGCAAATGACACGGCCGCCTCGGTTGCCGTTGCCATCGCCCCGTTAGGGCTCACAGCAAATTTGAAGCGATTCGGTCGAAAAACGGCGGAGTTATAAGGCCCGTCTCGCGTTTCAGACACACACACACGGACGGACAGTTGGCTTTTTACTATATGAATGATCATTATTATTATTATAGCAACAAAAAATATATGATTGAAGCACATAACTGTATAAACAAAATAGCATTGACCATTTGCATTTTTACCCTATTGCCTGGTAGTAATACCACTCAACCAAAGACAAAATTATGTCATTATAATCATAATTAGAAAATGTTTGCCTAAACATTGTTTTAATAATGACTTTGTGATACATTTAAGTAATAAGTCAGTTGATTCGCAAGTTCCAAGGGAGGTCACTTTATTATCATTATCTTCTGTGTGCAAGTCTGCATGTTCAAAACAGAGACTGTTGACGGTATGCGACTGCTTCAGAACCCAAATGGGTTTATATTAATTGGATAGTATAAAAGTATTGTTGATTGTGGCCACGCACAGCGAAGAAAAAGAAGAAGGGAGGGGGAATGACACGGCAGACGATAGTTTGATCGTCCATAACTGACCGACTGGACGCTTTTCTAACCTCACTTCTTTTTCTCTTTGGCCGTTTGGGGCCCACGATAATTAATTTGATCATTCTGGCAATTGGGGGTCCATACTGAGAGGGTCGATTTTACTGACTCTCTCAATGCGCGCAGCTGATTCCGAAGCAAGGTCTTGAAGGTGGCAAATTGCTATCGAAGTCCTAAGTGGCAGATATTACTTTTTTTTTAGTAGGAAGGGTGACACATCATCAGGCTCAGGCCTCAACAGATGGGAGTCGAGAGACTTGCAAGCTGACAGGACAACGTGCAGCGACTTGGACTGTCATCTCTGCAGATTTGACTTCGTCAATGATCTGCCAGCACCCAGCAGTGGGCCTTGGCTGTGCCACTGCCCAGAGGATGGATTCGCAGTAACATCTGCCCAGGGGCACAGCGCCACCCACTGTTGGGAAGGGGACCACTCTTGAAGGACCACGCCTGCCTGCAGAGACAACTCGACTTGTATTGTCTCCTGCCAGTTTGCAACGACAT
Organism: Phymorhynchus buccinoides; assembly: GCA_017654935.2. Classification (NCBI taxonomy): domain Eukaryota; kingdom Metazoa; phylum Mollusca; class Gastropoda; order Neogastropoda; family Raphitomidae; genus Phymorhynchus; species Phymorhynchus buccinoides. The sequence goes on from JAGGCT020002232.1 coordinate 45,166, forward strand.
CAACTTCCGGTATGGAGCAGGTCTCCCGGTGGTCCTGAAGACAGCCTTTGGAGGGGAAGCCTGCTCAACTACACCAACAACAAGGCAAGCAGACTACAGCCCAGGAGCACCTGGACAACCTTTTGGCTTGTCTCACAATGTCTCAAAGTCTCCTACCGCCTCACAGATGCTAACACCAGCATCCAAGACAATCTACACAGATGCTGACCTCAACATCACGGACAGAGAAATCTTCGACTCGGACTCCGTCCGAATGTTCCAGTAACCGAAGGTGCATCCTCGCCTGTCAGGGGTGTGCTAGACTGCTACGTTTTCGTCTACGATCATCTACGACGACGTCTGCCACGTCAAGAACTCCTGTCCCATCATCACCTGCTTCTTCATCTCACCGGAAAACTCAGTCTTCAGGAACATTGTCCTTAAAAATAAAAGGATGTTAATCTCATCTTCATCCACGGCAGACAGAATGTCCCACATGAGCCCTTCCGGGACCTAGAGGACGTTGAACCTTAACTTTCATCACGGCAGACATGATATGTTCAAAAATTTAATGAGATGTCTGCTTTGTCTACTAATAGTAATACTATAACAATAACATTAACAGAATAAAAAATGGAAAGTTACAGCTGAGTTAGTGAGTATGAATCAAATTCAAAATAAAACCAGAAGTAGTCTAAGATATTTGTAGATCTACTGGTTCTTAATCTTAGTGCTGCAGCTGAAGGGATTTGTTGGTCTCAGACCGTGTGCACTTATATTTAAAGCGCAAATTCCGTATGAAAACCCATCCGCAATCCGCAAAAAAATATCTGGAACAGTGGAAGTAAGAAATCTTATTATAAATGAAGGAGTGTGCCGTGGCGTAGTTGGTTAATGTCGCCACTCGTAACCCAACGAGTTTGTGAGTGTACTGGTTCAAACCTCTAGAGCTTCATTCACAGTGTTGTGTCCTTGGGAAAGATACTTTACTCCTAATTCCCGGTCCTTCGTATACCTTAAAACAAGGTCCTGTGTGCCAATGCACGCACAAGATCTTGCGCACACGTTAAAACCCATTCCACAATTTGGTAAGAGTAGGCCGTGTTGTGCCGATGGAATGGATGACACGAACTCACAAAGCATACAGGATAAGCATCCCCAATTGGAAAGTCAGAGAAGAAGGAGTGTGCACAAACTTGCGGAAACCCTTCCGCATATAATTATATCCCAATTCCCATCTGCTTATTTCTCACTTTCATTGTGGATGGAAAATGTGCATGGGTTTCTACATGTATACATGTGTACAAGCCAGAAAACTTTCACCAACGCCAGCTGTCCTCAAGTCCTTTTGGCTGAGACTGAGAGAGGGGATTTACTGTGGGAAAGCTTCGATGCCTTTCTACTATCAACACATTTTAGCCTTGAGCCCTCCAGAACAGCTGAGCACTGCTTCCTCTGCTATCTACTCTAGTTGGAAATGACAGAATGGCATATAAATGGGGCTTTATATTTCTTCTTGGTGACACAAAAGAGCGATAATTTTATGACTGAATCGACCATGCCACCTTTTGCAGTGATGTACTGACTGAGGATCGAAAAGTGATATCGCGATAGGACAAACTGTCCTGAGACTAGATAAATCAAATTGATTATCAATAGGACAATGTTCTGGTTCTTGCAGAAATCAATAAGACAAAGCGTGTTAAAAATTTAATCAGACATAAATTTGTCCTGATACTGTGATAGAGAACACAATAGAACATTTTCAATTTTAATAGGTCAATGTCCTATGACCAGGGCCTCGGGACATCAAGTGCTGCTAGTGATGAGTCAGGGGCAGAGAATTTTCTGTGACTATCACTACTACTTCATGGCGAGCAACGGCAATAATCTTATGTAGTTGGCACATGCGTTCCAGTGCACGAGACAGGGGCAGATAATTTTCAGTATAAAGCCTCATTAGCACTTAACATGGTTTAAATTTAATGATTACGCCAATTTTGCAGATGTTAGAAGACCCGTTCCCTGATCTGCAGATCGCAGACTCTTCCTTTCTGGACTCCACGGATTCCAGGTACAAGTGCGAGCGTTGCAGTAAATCACGCAAGTTCTTCTGCTACACCTGCTGCAGCCCCAACCCCAAACTCAAAGAAAAGCTGCCCAAAGTAAAGGTCTGTATCAGTGTAGTCTGTAGATCAGTGAAAATTGTACATGGTTTGATAGAACAAGTTGCAAACATAAATATCAAAGATTTACTCCCATGGTTTTTTTTCTTGGTATTTTTTAAATATTTTTTATAAATGTTTTGTTGTTGTTTTGTTTGTAAAGCTGGTCCACTAGGCACTAGTTCTGTTGTGTTGTAAACTGGAAGTATGCAACACTGATAATGAACAGTTTTGTTTCATCTGTTTTAATTATTGAAATTACAGTGGAGTCCAACTATAACGAACTCGCTTTTAACGAAATTTCGAGATTAACGAACTGACAATTTCCCGGCAAATGCCCTTCTATTTGTCACTTGCAAAGCCATGGCCAAAAAATCGTTTTGAAATAACGAACACCCGCTTTTTACGAACACATGTTCTACGCCCCAGGCTAATTTTATTTACTTGGAAAAATAGCCTATAACGAACTCAGCCTGTGCGATGCGCTGCAAAAACCTAGGCCTTCAAACTCCAAGCTAGAACATGTTGTCAAGAAGAAGGAAGTTGGAAAATATGAACTGCGCATGCGTGAAGCCACACCTCTCCCCACTTCGACGGAAGCACGCACAGCTGCAAGTGTGTTGCGAAGATATTTGGAGGACTTGAGCAGTTTCTTTCAAAAATGGACAAACTTGTTGAAAAGTGTGCCAAAACAGATCAGCGTCAGACAACACTGCTGAACTTCTTCAAGCCTTGTGATTAAGACAGACGATCCAAACTGGTCAAGTTTATGTTTTCGGTTTATCATTGGTGAGTGTTTGAACTGTTTTTGTTTTCAACATACATTAAGTATACAACGAACTGAGTCTGTGTTCCCTTAAAATTCGTTTTACCCGGACTCCACTGTATTCTTAAAGACCCACCATGTCATGTGTCAAAGTCATAGTTTTCCCTCTTCCAAGCATAAGAGGGAATGTGACACGTGACATGGGGGGTCTTTAAATCTATTATTATTATTGGTGTGTATCAAGTCAAATCAAGATGATCTTTAATGAGAATTCATGAAATAAGCTTGAAGTACAGCTCTGTGTGTGTGTGTGTGTGTGTAGTTACCAGTGAAAGTTGACATCATAAAACACCAGAGTGAGTCTGACGGCAAAAGCACCTGTCCACATGCTGTTGTTCTGGCGCCAGAGGACGTGACCGTCTACACCTTTCCCTGCATTCCTGACTATGACAAAGAAAAGGTGTGCGTGTTTGTCAGTAGTTTTTTTTTAATTCAAGAGCGCCAAATTGCCTGATCTTGGTTAAATGGATAATTTGACTAAACTTCTATGTATTTTAAATATGCTTGATAAGAATGTCTTAATTTGGTTTCTATATGATATATCATTATTATGTGCACATGTGTTTTGAGAAGCATAGTTAAGAATTTTGAAATTGAAAAATAACTTAATAAGGCCAAAATAATAACTTTAAAAAAACAATTGTCATGTGCACACTCAGAACTCATGCCCTTCCACCCTATTCTTATTGTCATTTAAAAAAACAACTTTTTCTTATTATTGACACATTATACAAAACAGATCAGTATAATTCAATTGCAGTGCGTGAGAACATTCTAATATTTCTATTGTCACAGTTTTATCTTTTTTTAACTTTTTTTATTTTCCACTTTCCGTCACTCAAGCTCATGTTTGTACCTTCCTCAATAAAATAGATATAATGGACTTTTGTTTTTGGATTGAATTGAAACTTTCACATTTTTTTTCACACATTATTTAAATCTGAATAAATAGATAATAAATATTTAAATAAACTACTAAAATATTAACTATCACAAACTCGCACACAGCCACAACATGCACACATACACACACACAAAAACACAATGTGGGGAACATAGTTTTAAGGCAGGAAACAGGACAAGGTAGAAATCAGAAATATTGCTGGAAGAGGTGAGTTTTAAGAGCGGTTTTGAAAGATTTAGCAGAAGAAAGTTCATATGGCAGGGTGTTCCAGATGGAAGGGGCACTGAAAGAAAATGAACGTTCACCATATGTCTTATTGTTTGTACGAGGAATAGAAAGAATAAGTTTGTCAGAAGAGGAACAGAGAGACCTGGAGGGTGAGCACAGGTGAACGAGATCAGAGAGGTAGGCAGGACCAGATGAATGGACAGCATTGAAACAGAGGCAAGCAAGTTTATACTTTATTCTTGCCTCGATTGGAAGCCATTGTATGGTATTGAGGTTGGGTTTGATGTGGTCTGTACGAAGGACTTTTAGGATTAACCGAGCTGCATTGTTTTGAAGAAATGGCAATTCAGATCCAACAATATTGATCATGGAATCTGTTTCAACTTTCTTCAGGGAAGAGGAGGTGCCAACAGGCATCACCTCGGTCTTTTCACTGTTCAGTTTCAGCTTGTTACTAGTCATCCACCCCTGAACACTGCTGACACACTCAGAAACCTCTGATTTAAACGACTGAAACTCTTCAGGAGTGCCACTCCTGGACAGCTCTGTATCATCTGCATATTTGTGAAAGTTACATTTGTGTTCAGATATAACATCAGATAAGGGCTGAGAATAAAGTGTAAAAAGAACTGGCCCCAGCACAGACGGCTTGGGTTCTTTCCTTAATGTAGTTTTCGAACCAGCTGAGAACCACCTCATCAATACCAAATGTTTATGCATTGACATTACAGCA
>JAGGCT020002233.1:0-25000 GCA_017654935.2 Phymorhynchus buccinoides
GTTACAGAGCAGTGGCTTAAACTAAAAAAACACAAGCAAGTAGGTTTCACAGGTGTTTTTTTCCGCATTTATGTGTTTCTTAAAGTTTTTGAAAACAAAGTTACAAGTATATGGATAAACTTTGCGAGTTTGACAAGTTTAGATTTCCTGCGGGTATTCATTAAAGTACTAAATTTAATAACATTGGGGTGACGCTGAAAGTATGTGGGTAATAGCTCTGACCTATGGTCTTTTATCAAAGGAAAAGAACAAGCAAACAAGTAGTGAAATTCATCACCAATTTCATTCAGTACTTTTCAGGGTACTTTTTTTTTCTTGCCCTAGGGATATCCAAAAATATATCCGCTAGCTAAGCTAGAGCTCAAGCGCCCTCCTAGTTCCGTCGCGACTATTGCCAGTATTGGCACCTGCGATGTATTGATCCTGATCCTGATCCTGACCCTGATCCTGCTGCGAACCAACCAGGCATCAGAATTGTCAGAGGATTTCAGAGGATTAAGAATTTCTGACAGAGGATTGGCTTATCTTGAACGAAATTTGAAATGTTACGTCCTCTTGAGCCGAAGGGTACATATGGAACGTTGTTAACTATAAATGTGGGGTTGGCTTCTCTTGTTAGAGGTTGTGCCTTTTTTTAAAATTTATTGAGCGTTATCCTTTGTGTTAAGTAGCACTTTAAAGTGATTTATCACTATATTAAGCCTTTTTGGTGATGTTGGGAACACATTTCAGTGTTGTCCCTCTTCAGTCTAGGGCCTTGATGGCCCTTTTACCGCAGTTTTTCAGAGGATTGGACGTCAGACTATTCTGATGCCTGCCAACACAGTTTTTGCTGACGATCAGAACACGTTCTAATGACGATATTAACTGATGACGCTGCCATCGCTGACGTCTAATAATGATGACGGCATGGGCTAAGTTAAAGACGCTGGTACAACAATCTGTGACGTACTACTCATGATGACCAAGTTAAGGACGCTGGTACAACAATCTGTGACGTACTACTCATGATGACCAAGTTAAGGACGCTGGTACAACAATCTGTGACGTACTACTCATGATGACCAAGTTAAGGACGCTGGTACAACAATATGTGACGTACTACTCATGATGACCAAGTTAAGGACGCTGGTACAACAATATGTGATGTATTACGTTACTGATGATGACAAACATAGATTAATGACGCTTTCACAACATTCGATGACGAATTCTGTGACGTCGTGAACTAATGACGCTTCAGTGCACAACATCTGTCACAACATGAAAACTAACGACGCAACCACAACATTCTATGACGTGTAATTATTGTGACAGCATTAACTAATAACGCCACGCACGACGTTGTATGACGTGACGACGTACGACGTCACCTTGATGACAAACCTGGGCCTGTATTCACATTGAGATAGTATGAGACTTATCATCATGATATTAAGTATATATTCGCTGATATAATTGTATCAGGGATCCTGTATAATGAGAGAGAGAGAGAGAGAGAGAGAGAGAGAGAGAGAGAGAGAGAGAGAGAGAGAGAGAGAGAGAGAGAGAGAGAGAGAGAGAGAGAGAGAGAGTATGGGCTGTGTGTACGTAGAGCTTAAAGGTGAAGCGCTATATACATTTTCTTAAATAAATGTATTGATGCATTCCTTACTCTTGCTTGTTGACATTTTCATTAGTTTCTGTGAGGGTGAGGTGTTATCAGGGAGTGACAGTGCTGGTGAACGAGGGTGGATGTCTTTGTTAGTGGGAATCGTGTTAGTTTTGTTACTTTTTTTCTTTGCATTGGAATGTTGGTAGTATGACATTCTTGCTGATTTTAATGCATGTTTTTCATCTTTCAATGTTGCCTTTGTAAAGCGCATTGAGCATACTACTGTATGGATTTTAGCGCTATATGAAATACAATTATTATTATTATTATTATTATTATTATTATATCTTAGAAGTCCTTATAAAGTTGTAGGATTTAATAGGACTTTAGAAGGATTTTTAGAACAGATGTCTCATACTATCTCGATGTGAATACAGGCCAAAGGTTTCCCTATCTTTTTATGCATAAGGATAATCAACATTCATTGATCAATCGATAGATTGATTGATGGATTGACTAATTCATTGATTGATTGATGACGCAATACTATTCCGCAGGGTTCCTGCTGGGCGATGGGGAGGCGCACACCACCTCCTCCCCTTCTTCCACTACTAATAGTACAGTAACTGCTACTGCTGGTGCTGCTGCTGCTGCTGCAGCCTACGCCTACTCCACTCCCCCTCCTTACAACCCGGCCTACAATGCTGCAGGTACAGTATGTAGTAGGGGAAAGGCTGCCAAACACCGGTGAAGTGTGTAAGGGAAAGGCTGCCAAATACCGGTGAAGTATGTATAGGAGAAAGGCGCCATATACCGGTGAAGTATGTAAGGGAAAGGCTGCCAAACACCGGTGAAGTATGTAAGGGAAAGGCTGCCAAATACCGGTGAAGTATGTATAGGAGAAAGGCGCCATATACCGGTGAAGTATGTATAAGGGAAAGGCTGCCAAACACCGGTGAAGTGTGTAAGGGAAAGGCTGCCAAATACCGGTGAAGTGTGTAAGGGAAAGGCTGCCAAACACCGGTGAAGTGTGTAAGGGAAAGGCTGCCAAACACCGGTGAAGTGTGTAAGGGAAAGGCTGCCAAACACCGGTGAAGTAAGGGAAAGGCTGCCAAATACTGTGAAGTATGTGAAGTATGTGTAAGGGAAAGGCTGCCAAACCGGTGAACCGGTGAAGTACCGGTGTAAGGGAAAGGCTGCCAAATACCGGTGAAGTATGTAGGGAAAGGGAAAGGCTGCCAAACACCGGTGAAGTATGTAAGGGAAAGGCTGCCAAACACCGGTGAAGTATGTGAAGTATGTATAAGGGAAAGGCTGCCAAATACCGGTGAAGTATGTAAGGGAAAGGCTGCCAAATACCGGTGAAGTATGTATAAGGGAAAGGCTGCCAAATACCGGTGAAGTATGTAAGGGAAAGGCTAACCGGTGAAGTATGTATAAGGGAAAGGCTGCCAAATACCGGTGAAGTATGTAAGGGAAAGGCTGCCAAACACCGGTGAAGTATGTAAGGGAAAGGCTGCCAAATACCGGTGAAGTATGTAAGGGAAAGGCTGCCAAATACCGGTGAAAAGTAAGGGAAAGGCTGCCAAATACCGGTGAAGTATGTATAAGGGAAAGGCTGCCAAATACCGGTGAAGTATGTATAAGGGAAAGGCTGCCAAATACCGGTGAAGTATGTAAGGGAAAGGCTGCCAAATACCGGTGAAGTATGTAAGGGAAAGGCTGCCAAATACCGGTGAAGTATGTAAGGGAAAGGCTGCCAAACACCGGTAAGGGAAAGGCTACCGGTGAAGTATGTAAGGGAAAGGCTGCCAAACACCGGTGAAGTATGTAAGGGAAAGGCTGCCAAATACCGGTGAAGTATGTATAAGGGAAAGGCTGCCAAATACCGGTGAAGTATGTAAGGGAAAGGCTGCCAAACACCGGTGAAGTATGTAAGGGAAAGGCTGCCAAAGGCTGCCAAATACCGGTGAAGTATGTAAGGGAAAGGCTGCGGTGAAGTATGTATAAGGGAAAACCGGTGAAGTATGTAAGGGAAAGGCTGCCAAATACCGGTGAAGTATGTATAAGGGAAAGGCTGCCAAATACCGGTGAAGTATGTGAAGTACCGGTGTGTGTAAGGGAAAGGCTGCCAAACACCGGTGAAGTATGTAAGGGAAAGGCTGCCAAATACCGGTGAAGTAAGGGAAAGGCTGTAAGGGAAAGGCTGCCAAACACCGGTGAAGTGTGTAAGGGAAAGGCTGCCAAACACCGGTGAAGTGTGTAAGGGAAAGGCTGCCAAACACCGGTGAAGTGTGTAAGGGAAAGGCTGCCAAACACCGGTGAAGTATGTAAGGGAAAGGCTGCCAAATACCGGTGAAGTATGTATAAGGGAAAGGCTGCCAAATACCGGTGAAGTATGTATAGGGAAAGGCTGCCAAATACCGGTGAAGTATGTAAGGGAAAGGCTGCCAAACACCTGTGAAGTGTGTAAGGGAAAGGCTGCCAAATACCGGTGAAGTGTGTAAGGGAAAGGCTGCCAAACACCGGTGAAGTGTGTAAGGGAAAGGCGCCAAATACCGGTGAAGTATGTAGGAGAAAGGCGCCATATACCGGTGAAGTATGTAAGGGAAAGGCACCAAATACCGGTGAAGTATGTATAAGGGAAAGGCTGCCAAATACCGGTGAAGTATGTAAGGGAAAGGCTGCCAAATACCGGTGAAGTGTGTAAGGGAAAGGCTGCCAAACACCGGTGAAGTGTGTAAGGGAAAGGCTGCCAAGGCGCCACCGGTGAAGTATGTAAGGGAAAGGCTGCCAAATACCGGTGAAGTATGTATAAGGGAAAGGCTGCCAAATACCGGTGAAGTATGTAAGGGAAAGGCTGCCAAACACCTGTGAAGTATGTAAGGGAAAGGCTGCCAAACACCGGTGAAGTATGTAAGGGAAAGGCTGCCAAACACCGGTGAAGTATGTAAGGGAAAGGCTGCCAAACACCGGTGAAGTATGTAAGGGAAAGGCTGCCAAATACCGGTGAAGTATGTAAGGGAAAGGTACCGGTGAAGTATGTAAGGGAAAGGCTGCCAAACACCGGTGAAGTATGTAAGGGAAAGGCTGCCAAACACCGGTGAAGTATGTAAGGGAAAGGCTGCCAAACACCGGTGAAGTATGTAAGGGAAAGGCGGTGAAGTATGTAAGGGAAAGGCCAAATACCGGTGAAGTATGTATAAGGGAAAGGCTGCCAAAAACCGGTGAAGTATGTACCGGTGAAGTATGTATAAGGGAAAGGCTGCCAAATACCGGTGAAGTATGTATAAGGGAAAGGCTGCCAAATACCGGTGAAAAGTATGTAAGGGAAAGGCTGCCAAAAACCGGTGAAGTATGTAAGGGAAATGTGAAGTAAGGGAAAGGCTGCCAATGTAAGGGAAACCGGTGAAGTATGTAAGGGAAAGGCTGCCAAATGCCAAACCGGTGAAGTATGTATAAGGGAAAGGCTGCCAAACACCGGTGAAGTATGTAAGGGAAAGGCTGCCAAACACCGGTGAAGTATGTAAGGGAAAGGCTGCCAAACACCGGTGAAGTATGTAAGGGAAAGGCTGCCAAACACCGGTGAAGTATGTATAGGGAAAGGCTGCCAAACACCGGTGAAGTATGTAAGGGAAAGGCTGCCAAACACCGGTGAAGTATGTAAGGGAAAGGCTGCCAAAGGCTACCGGTGAAGTATGTAAGGGAAAGGCTGCCAAACACCGGTGAAGTATGTAAGGGAAAGGGACCGGTGAAGGCTATGTGAAGTATGTAAGGGAAAGGCACCAAATGCCGGTGAAGTATGTATGTGTTGCGCCCAATCCGTGAAATTGCCTAATTCATGAAATGGGCAAAATGCTTTGCCCAATTTATGAAATGAACAATGTATATCACATTTTTTCAATCCCCATTCACACAGGTATTGATTAAGACTGATTCAATGGTATCACACTTTTCTACATTGTATTTGCACCCCTATCCTGCCCCCCAACTCGACCAGATGCTAAGCTGGGGCATGCCTGAGCCACATGTTGAATCAAACGTTTTATCAAATAAAATCTGAATAAAATAATTTTCACTCATCTACAGATGAAATTTCTCATTTGTTTGAACCAATTCTTGATATATATGTGCTAATGAACAAAAAACCGTTTTTCATTCATATTGCTTTTCTCAATTGCAAGTTATAAATTGTCTATTTCATGAACTGGGCAAACCATTTTGCCCATTTCATTGGGCAAACCATTTTGCCCATTTCATGAAATGGGCAATTTCATGGATTGGGCGTAACATATGCGCCATATACCGGTCGGCTTACGCCTACACCCCCTCCCTCCTTACAACCCGGCCTACAATGCCGCAGGTACAGTATGTAGTAGGGGAAAGGCTGCCAAACACCGGTGAAGTATGTAAGGGAAAGGCGCCAAATACCGGTCGGCTTACTCTACGCCATTCCCCCTCCTTACAAACGAGCCTACAACGCTGCAAGGTAAAATATGTCGGGGAAGGCTGCCAAATCCCGGTAAAGTAGGTAATGGAAAGGCGGCAAATCACCAATAAAGTATGTATGAGAAATGCGCCAAATAAGGGTAAAGTGTGTAGGGGAAGAAAGGTGCCAAAATGCCTATGAAGTATTGAAGGGAAAGGCTGCAGATACCGATTAAAATGTTAGGGGAAATATTGCAAACACTGGTACAGTAAGTAGGGGAAAGGCTGCAAATACCGGACAGTTGTGTAATGCTGGGTAATTCGATTATTTCTCTTTCTCTGAAATATGAATTTTTGGGTAAAGGTAAAGATTGATAGAGATTATAATCAGTGGATTGATACCAGTAAAGCCAATGCTGTCAAACACCTTTGTATAAATAAGTCTTCTAAAACCATGACGTATTGATTGTCCATTTCGCATTTCACCTTCTTGGTCAGGAACGTCCGTTTTTGAAGCTGTTGGCAAACGGTTTAGATTCGCCTATTCCACAGTGTTATTTTGCCTTATTTACGAGTGTTGCCCTGTGGATAAGATATTTTATATGGATTCAATCTAACATACACTCTTTCTGTCGCTGTTTCTTTGTCTCTGTCTCTGTTTCTCTCTGTCTCTTTCTCTCATTCTGTCTGTCTGTCTGTCTGTCTGTCTGTCTGTCTGTCTGTCTGTCTGTCTGTCTCTCTCTCTCTCTCTCTCTCTCTCTCTCTCTCTCTCTCTCTCTCTCTCTCTCTCTCTCTCTCTCTCTCTCTCTCTCTCTCTCTCTGTCAAGTAAAGGAAGAGAACGGGCTTCCTCGCATGAAATGAGAAAATTGAGCCTTTTTGTCAGCCTTCTATTTGTATGCATCGCTTTATTTGTACACCTTATCTTTTATTTGTATACACTCTCTTAACACACACACACACACACACACACACACACACACACACACACACACACACACACACACACACACACACACACACACACACACACACGCACAAAACACACACGCACGCATGCATGCACACTCAAACACACACACGCACAGAGAGAGATGCATGCACAGACATACACACGCGCGAGAGAGAGAGAGAGAGAGAGAGATTGAAATTATAGAGACTAAGGCCATGACCACGTTAGAGAGAGAGAGAGAGAGAGAGAGAGAGAGAGAGAGAGAGAGAGAGAGAGATTGAAATTATAGCCCCGTCGACAACTAAGGCCATGTCATGGCTGTCACCACGTTAGAGAGAGAGAGAGAGAGAGAGAGAGAGAGAGAGAGAGAGAGAGAGAGAGAGAGAGAGAGAGAGAGAGAGAGAGAGATTGAAATTATAGCCCCGTCGACAACTAAGGCCATGTCATGGCTGTCAGACGAGAGAGAGAGAGAGAGAGAGAGAGAGAGAGAGAGAGAGAGAGATTGAGAGAGAGAGAGATTGAAATTATAGCCCCGTCGACAACTAAGGCCATGTCATGGCTGTCACCACGTTAGAGAGAGAGAGAGAGAGAGAGAGAGAGAGAGAGAGAGAGAGAGAGAGAGAGAGAGAGAGAGAGAGAGAGAGAGAGAGAAATTATAGCCCCGTCGACAACTAAGGCCATGTCAGTCACCACGTTAGAGAGAGAGAGAGAGAGAGAGAGAGAGAGAGAGAGAGAGAGAGAGAGAGAGAGAGAGATTGAAATTATAGCCCCGTCGACAACTAAGGCCATGTCATGGCTGTCACCACGTTAGAGAGAGAGAGAGAGAGAGAAGAGAGAGAGAGAGAGAGAGAGAGAGAGAGAGAGAGAGAGAGAGAGATAGAAATTATAGCCCCGTCGACAACTAAGGCCATGTCAGGGCTGTCACCACGTTAGAGAGAGAGAGAGAGAGAGAGAGAGAGAGAGAGAGAGAGAGAGATTAAAATTATAGCCCCGTCGACAACTAAGGCCATGTCAGGGCTGTCACCACACGTTAGAGAGAGAGAGAGAGACAGACAGACAGACAGACAGACAGAGACAGACAAAGACAGACAGAGACAGATATATCGAAAGGACTTCACATGCATCCTACAACGTGCGTGTGTGTGACTGAATCACTGAGTCATCAAGTCGCTATTTTAAGCCTCGTCTATAATAAAAGCTGTCTGATCTCTAGCCGTATATCTTTAGGGAGGAAAATAAGAAGAACGGAAAAGTGCAGCGAAGTGCAGGGTGGCCTCTTATGGGTGGGGGGGGGGGGGGGGGGGGGGGTACAAGTGTCATACATTTTTACCTAGATAGGCCTGTAATTATGCAAGGAAACTCTACGGAGAGCTCGCCTGGATGACTGAGGGCGTTCAGAGAAGAAGCCCTCTCCACACAGTCACACACCCTACCCTCCACCCCCCACCTCCTCGATCAAGTGTGTCGCCCCTCAGCTCCTTAATACGGTCTTTTAAAAGGGGTCCGGGCCACACCCAGGTCGTGACTCTGGGTGCCTCCTCTGGTTGCTGTCACGACTTTTTAATTTTTAAAGTGAATGAAAGTGACCGCGCGTGAAAAGTTTTGGAGAGAGAGAGAGAGAGAGAGAGAGAGAGAGAGAGAGAGAGAGAGAGAGAGAGAGAGAGAGAGAGAGAGAGAGAGAGAGAGAGAGAGAGAGAGAGAGAGAGAGAGAGAGAGAGGGGGGTTGACTGAGAGAGAGAGAGAGAGAGAGAGAGAGAGAGAGAGAGAGAGAGAGAGAGAGAGAGAGAGAGAGAGAGAGAGAGAGAGAGAGAGAGAGAGAGAGAGAGAGAGAGAGAGAGAGAGTGGACACTAGAACACTTTATTTGACAAGGATAAAGAATTTAGGTGATGCCTATTCTTACAATCAGAGAGAGAGAGAGAGAGAGAGTGAGAGGGAGAGAGAGAGAGAGAGAGAATGAATACGAAGACGAATGTTTTATTGAGGGTAAAATGGATAAGTACGCACAGTTTCACACACACACACACACACACACACACACACACACACACACACACACACACACACACACACACACGCGCGCGCGCGCGCGCGCGCGCGCGCGCACGCACACACACACACACACACACACACATCACACACACACCACACACACACGCACTTACGCACGCTTGTACACACACACACATACACCACACACACGCACGCACGCACGAACGAACGCACACACGCACACATACACCAGCCAACAACCCAGCTGATTAATGACGTATATGTCACGTATGGCCACCCACAAACAGACGGAACAACAACACTTGATTTGTTGGTTTGCTTCCCCCCTGCCCCCTAATATTACCCCCCCCCCCCCCCCCCCCCCGCTCACACTCCCTACTCCCTACCCCCAAATTTATTATTTTATTATTTTTTTAATTTATTTGCTATATACCATCTCATTCACACACACACACACACACACACACACACACACACACACACACACACTACAATTTATATATTTAATAAGATTTCACACTTCACATTAAAATAAGTTACATGTTAATATTCTGTGACAATGCTCTTCATAACGGCAGATAACATACAAATCAATTATCCATCAGCGCAAACAATAGATCTCCACACACACACACACACACACACACACACACACACACGCACACACACACATACACACCTCTATCCATTGCACGCTCCATACTCCCACCTATCCAAACCCACCCAGGCACATATAAACCAATGATGCCCATAACATACGGAGGATATATGAAGCAAATCCAGTTGCTGAATTGACATCATTTCCTGATTCATTATTGACAACAGAATCTGTAGTAAAATTTTGGAAACATTAGGACAGAAACCGTATAATTAAGCAAATGCAAGTACTTGAAGTAGTCAAGTTATAGGATTGAGTCCTTTTATTATATATATTTATTTTAAGGAAAAGAGGCTTTTAAAACTGATTTTGCGAACGTCATAGACGATTTTAGGAGATAACAAAAAATAGGGGAGAGCACTTCGTGAAAATTAGAGTTGCTTACCTCCATTACTCGGTCAAGTACCATAGCAGCAGACAACAATGGCGTCGAAGCTTGAAACCACAGAATGCGAGTAGAAAAATGAGGGGTGGCCAGTGGCCACAACGACGAATATATGTTTTACATCCTCTTTCTTGGACTTATAAAAAGTCCATATGGGACATTCAGTGGCCACAAACTGATCAAACTTGCAAAATGTGACGTAAAAATAATAAATGAAATACATTTTTAGAATGACGCACGGTGTTCTAAGTGCTGTATGTCTGCTCAAACACACGAGTCGATAGGCTTCGAGAGCTGATGGTAGAGTGACTTCCCCTCTTTGATTGATTGAATTAGGCAGGATCACTCCCACACACCATGAAATTACTCCCCTTAATCATTTCCGAACAATTCCCATTATAAGAGAAAATTGCTTATGTACAACAAGCCTCATGCGTTTGAAGGGCAGTGGCTGGTGTGTGTGTACTGTATGTGTTAAAGTAGGTCTATAATAAAAAATGCATTAACTCATTCGCATCGCAACGATTTTGAATTGTTAAAAAGAAAATTCACAAATCCCTCCAGCCATACACACAAACAAAAATACATAAACAAAAGGAGAAATGAAAGAAGATTACAGGTTTTTACTTCAGGTTTAGTGGTAGATCAGACTTGTTTCATATATAGACTTAATATAGGAAAACTCTCCACACCAATTGGTTTCCCCACAACAAATCACTGCAAAAGCAAAGTCAGAGGCAACATTGTGGTCTAAGGGAGCGAAGCGAGTTTAGAAGCGACCAAGGTACATACAGATTTACTTCCCTTGAAGCAAATGCATCAAATTGACAGCTATAAATTATATTAATTCCGCACATATATGGCTGAAGCTACCTGAATGAGTTAAACGGCTAAATAAGTGCATAATTATCAAGCTATGCGTTGTTTTGTTTGTATGTAAATGATGCGTTTCACACTTGGCAGAACGTGTTGCGAATGGCTGTCTTAATTAAAGCGTAGAAATGTGCGACATGGGTGTTTTTGCTGCTTACTTACAATGCCCCAGCCACACGTCCGCTAAAATCGCACGACTGTACGATGCGATTCGATCACGTGGTCTCGAAGCGCGAATCACATTTATTTTGTTCTTCGAGACCACGTGATCGAATCGCATCGTACAGTCGTGCAATTTTAGTGGACGTGTGGCTGGCCTTTCAGATTTTCTTTAAATATTGGTACCTTTAATAGTTGTTGTTTTTTAATCTAAAAAATCCGCGTACAGCAAATTTTTCTAAAACGATTTTTTTTGGTTTTTTGTTTGTTTATTTATTTATATTGGTACCTTTAATAGCTTTAAATAACAAAATTAAATCTGCGTTCAGCACGTTTTTCTAAAAGGATTTTTTTTTTTAGATTTAAAAGTTATCTATTCTTTCTTTCATTGAATTGAGAAGAAGAAAAAAGTTTGCTTGCGCGCGACAGGAAGAATAGCGGCAAAGCACTGGAGATGTAAACGCGCGCTTCAATTCCTTTTTTTTTTTTTTTAATATTGTCGTCGTTGCTAGTAACGGTATTGCGTTATAAGCGTTTCCCCGACTCTTCAAACATGTTTTTTGGGGTGGGGTTTTTTTGGGGGGCGGAATTTTGTTTGTTTGAATGTTGTCTTTGCTAGTAATGGTATTGCGTTATAAACGTTTACCCCGACTCTTCAAACATGTTTTTTTTTTGTGTGGTCGATTTGTAATGATGTTATTGTTAATGCTGATGAGAATGATACCGTGAATGCGATCATATAGGCCTATACTTATTATACTTAATAAAAATTATTTTAAAAATCTTGAAATAAAGAATGATTAGGCCTCTGCTCCCTTCTTGCCATTAGCGTCATCATTATGGATATTATTATTATTGATGATATGATTATGATAATGGATGATAATGATTAATATCTCATGTTATCAGATAACCTGGTGAACGCGCACTTAACATGTTATGGGTTTTTTTGTGGTCGATTTGTAAAGATGTTATTGTTAATGCTGATGAGAATGATACCGTGAATGCGATCATATAGGCCTATGATTATTATATGTATATATATACTACACTTAATACAAATTATTTTAAAAATCTTGAAATAAAGAATGATTAGGCTTATGCCGCTGCCTCTGCTTCCTTCTTGCCATTAGCGTCATCATTATGGATATTATTATTGTTGATGATATGATTATGATAATGGATGATAATGATTGATTATCTCCTGTTATCAGACAACATGGTGAACGCACACTTCACACTACAAGCGGACACTTCCAATCTCACGGATGGTAGGTATAATTAACAATTATACAGATCTCTCTCTCTCTCTCTCTCTCTCTCTCTCTCTCTCTCTCTCTCTCTCTCTCTCTCTCTCTCTCTCTCTCTCTCTCTCTCTCTCTCTCTCGCTCTCTCTCTCTCTCTCGCTCTCTCTTCTCTCTCTCTCTCTCTCTCTCTCTCTCTCTCTCTCTCTCTCTCTCTTTCTCTCTCTCTCTCTCTCTCTCTCTCTCTCTCTCTCTCTCTCTCTCTCTCTCTCTCTCTCTCTCTCTCTCTCTCTCGCTCTCTCTTTCTCTCTCTCTCTCTCTCTCTCTCTCTCTCTCTCTCTCTCTCTCTCTCTCTCTCTCTCTCTCTCTCTCTCTCTCTCTCTCTCTCTCTCTCTCTCTCTCTCTCTCTCTCTCTCTCTCTCTCTCTCTCTCTCTCTCTCTCTCTCTCTCTCTCTCTCTCTCTCTCTCTCTCTCTCTCTCTCTCTCTCTCTCTCTCTCTCTCTCTCTCTCTCTCTCTCTCTCTCTCTCTCTCTCTCTCTCTCTCTCTCTCTCTCTCTCTCTCTCTCTCTCTCTTTTGTTTTTTGTTAACCCTTTCGCCGCCAGTCGTATTTCAGCCCCAAAATACCATTAAACTTAACAGGGTAGAGAGAAAAAACCAACTATCCACAATATTGAGAATTCCTGTTATGTGACATGCGTAGCAGTAACCCTTTCACCGCCAGCCATATTTCAGCCGAAAATGTCCATTAAATTTACCTGGGTAGAGAACAAAATCCATCTGCAGTATTGGGGATTCTTCTGTGACACATGTATAAAATAAGGTGTATCCTGACTTCCCAAAACTAAGACAATAGGGTCTTTGGATAATAGACCCCAATTTGATGCCTTTTAGTGACATAGGTGTTAAATCACTGTGGTGCTAAAATGCGACTTTGGCGGTGAAAGAGTTAAGCCTATCCTTTCCTCCCAAAAATTAAGAAAATAGGTTCTTCAAATAACAGGCCCTGATCTGATGCCTTTTTAGGGACATTGAGTGTTAAACCACTGTAGTGCATAAATACGACATTGGCGGTGAAAGGGTTAAAGTCGTCCTTTAATTTTTGAGCTGGTGTTTTGGAGAAGATTCACTTCCTCAAAACATTACTCCCTGGTTCAAATTTCTGTAAGAAAAATGTACGGTATCAAATTTCTAACCTGTTTTGTTCATTATTTTTCCCTATAAAAAAATAGCGACAGGGTTCGGTTTTCTCTGTTAAATTTTGAACCAGGGTGTCAATATTATACAGAAGTGCCTTTTTTCTATGACACCTGCTTTATTCCTCATACGAGTGTATTAAAATTAGGGTAAGACGGGGTAAAAAGCCCATGGGCAGGTAAGAAGCCCATGCCAATTATCTCATGAAATAAAGCAAATTTCAGTCACATTTTGCCCATGAGACGAGTGTTAGTGTTTAGCATTCGTCTCATGGGCAAATTTGACTAACACTTTCTTTATTTCAAGAGATAATTGGCATCGGCTTCTTACCCGCCCATGGGCTTTTTACCCCGTCTTCATCTATAAGTTGTGATGAAGGCATCATCATCATTACTGTTGTCATTGTCGTTGTCACCATCATCATCATCATGTCATCGTTGTTGTCGTCCGTGCATCGTCATCATCATCATTATCGTTGTTGTCGTCAACAGTGTTATCATCGTCATTATTATCACTCACTTACCATTGGAAGCTATGACAGTTTTAATGACTGCATATTTTTTCTTCTTCTGCGTTCCTAGGCCATATGGCCATAATGGGCAAGGTACATTTGTGTCCGGTTTTCAGTTTTCACTGGTCTCCCTGCTGCGTACAGCCGACACATTCCGATTTCGCGGAGGAGCTCAAAGGAGAACATTATTTGGAAGATTTTTTCTGAGAAAAAAAAAAGGCAGGAGAATCGACCGCCAATAAGTCAGAAAGATAGTAGATGATAGAAAGCAAAGGGAAAGGGCAGAGTAAAAAAAAGAGTCACAGTGACAGATTAGAGGAAGTTACAAGCACATAACTTCCAGAAGGTGGGGGAACTATTTGTACGAAAGACAACCCCCCCCCCCGGTATCCCCACGGGGGGATGAAGATGCTCATTTTATTATGAAACCATGCGTCTTTGTACGTGTCATGTTTTGTCTGAATAATGTGCGTGTGTATGTGTGCGTGCGTGTGTGTCTGTGTCTGTCTGTCTGTCTGTCTGTCTGTCAATCCTCACAAAATATCTTTAAATATCGACGAAATTAAAATTAAAAAAATATTGTTTCATTTTCCCCCTCAGCCACAATCCAGCAATACACGCTGGGCGGAAGCTCGGTGCAACCCGTCGACCCCTACGGAGGTGTGTCCTTGACCTTGACCTTGACCTCTGCGCGCGATGCGCTGTGGCTATTTATAGAACAGGACTGGCGGACCAATAACTGTGTTGCTTCTATTATTAATAGTATAGAAAGAGCTTGGAGATTTAGAGGTGGAAGTAAACACCATTTTTTAATCAGTAAATCTGAAGTTCTGCCGGGGATCCTTCTGTATTTCGTTAAAAAGCCAATATACGAAAATAACAAAATACTAACAAAAAACAACAAAAAGCAATATTCTCTGTTATTCAGCGTTAAGACGATTTTTGGTATACATTTGAATTGATGAATATCTAAAAGGCTTTTTCCTTTTTGAAAAAAAAATTACTTTCAGAGGTCATATGTGTAAACTTTGTAACAAGTTTTTTTATAATAAAGATCGTTTTATAAAAATGAAGAAAAAAAAATGTATTTGAAAACTATATAATTTTTTTATGGACCCCCAAACAAACTTCAGTTTTGCCGACTTTGTAGTAAAATGAGCAATAACATTGGTTTGCTGCGGTGCCTGGTATGCTTTTGAGGAAGAATTGCGAACAGGGATAGTATAGCTGGGGGGTTTTTGGCAATCGAAACTTTTACGGGAAATGCTGATAATCATAGTTTGCCATTTTAACCTTAGCGTGCATAGTGGTGGGTGTTTTAACCTTACATAATTATTCATGCACCTTTTTTTTCTTTCAAAAGACGCATTATATTATATGTCATCCAGTTATTTCATGTTTGTTGCGCTGGGAATGCTATTAATATTGGCTTCTTAGACAAGCCTCCGCTGTTTATAATCTATTCAGATATGTAAGGCGTGCTTTTTAGGCAATGGCTTAATAGTTTGTCACAGTAGTTGTCATAAACGGGAACACTGGCGGTATAACACAGTCTGCACTTATTCATGCTTCTATATTTGACAAGTAGTAGATTAACACACTATTGATGCCAATGTTGTTTCATCGCAAACCATGGTAACCTTTATGCGTCAGTAGACCAGTTATCTAGTGGGGGGTTTTAAAATATATATCAGCCTGCACTTATTCTTGCTTCTATATTTGACAAGTAGTAGATTAACACACTATTGATGCCAATGTTGTTTCATCGCAAACTATGGTAACCTTTATGCGTCAGTAGACCAGTTATCTAGTGTTTTGTTTTTATATCAGCCTGCACTTATTCTTGCTTCTACATTTGAAAAGTAGTAGATTAACACACTATTGATGCCAATGTTGTTTCATCGCAAACTATGGTAGCCTTTATGCGTCAGTAGACCAGTTATCTAGTGTTTTTTTTATTATTATATCAGCCTGCACTTATTCTTGCTTCTATATTTGACAAGTAGTAGATTAACACACTATTGATGCCAATGTTGTTTCATCGCAAACTATGGTAACCTTTGTGCGTCAGTAGACCAGTTATCTAGTGTTTTTGTTTTTATTATATCAGCCTGCACTTATTCTTGCTTCTATATTTGACAAGTAGTAGATTAACACACTATTGATGCTAATGTTGTTTCATCGCAAACTATGGTAACCTTTATGCGTCAGTAGACCAGTTATCTAGTTTTTATGTCAGTGGTGATGCAATGCATTTTACGCTGTTTTAGATTGTGTTGGCTGCTTGCTTGGGAAGTGCTGGCAATACCACGTGACGGACTTTATTTTGATTAAAGACCCACCACGTCACGTGTCAAAATCACGGTTTTCACGTGTTGTCCCTCTTATAGCTAGTAAGAAATCTTATTTTAACCAAGTGTGGCTCCCATACAAATTTCTTCATGCCACGGAAACGAGACATCGCTTTGAATGAAAATCTGCTTAACGTCCTCCGCCGGTCTGGAACAGACACATATGGGACATAAGTAGATATAACAAAGATCTCTGGATCTGGATGTGTACCTCAAAGGAGCCTATGAAGATGGTGGGAACGATCCTGGAGGCAATGCCCGGAGGCAGTGCGACACCAGGAAAGTCCAGAATTTTTAACAATACAGTAAATGTATTAAGAGACATCACTTTAAAAGTGCAGCCTCGATCGTATATGAGGAAAGTCTGTATGTGGGCCACACCGACCCAGAAAAAACCAAGGGACTTAATCGTGCTTGGTCAGTGCGTCTTTAAAGACACACTGACGCACCACGATTAAGCCCCTTGGTTTTTTTCTGGGTAGCCGTGACCCACATACATCTGTCCCCAACTTCAAATTAAGGCTGCTCTTTAAAATGATGCTTCGGTTTGAATTTGGGGGCATTTGTATGCACTCGGACGTCAGACCTGTTCAAAACAAGATTTATTTCCAGCTATAAGAGGTAAAACCCGTGAAACCCGTGAATTTTACACGTGATCTGGTGGATCTTTAAATGCTAGCCAGGGCCTGTATTCACGTTGAGATAGCATGAGACTTAGCATGATGCTAACTTAGAAGCTCTTCCAATGTCCTATAGGATTTAATAGGTCTTTTGGAAGAGCTTCTAAGTTAGCATGATGCTAAGTCTCATGCTATCTCAACGTGAATACAGGCCCTGATTTGCCGCGCGCAATCTATTTGTTGCAGCCGAATGCATAAATTAATTTAAACCGGAAACAGATTTTGCTAACACCAAAAAATTCATAGTTCACGCGAGAGAAAAGTAGAGATGTAACGCCCTCTGGGCCAAAAGGCCATTGAGGTATATAGTTCACGCAAGTGGGAGATTTATTTGAAATGTAAATTTTCTTGCATAACTTGCAGGAGTGTAGATAGAAGTGGCAAATAAAGCCTTATTATGTGAATTTTGTTTTTGGTCGTTGTAAGAAAATATTTATTTGTTATTTGTGCCAAAATAATGATGTTAGTCGTGCTCCAACTTTGCCCTAAAAGGGTAAAAACCTCTACTCGTTAATTAACTTGTAACTGTGTAGGCTATGCACTGACAAAGACGGTCTGTATTGTCTCTCTCTGAATAACTAATTAAGCAGGAACTTGTGAATAAAAAACAAAAGACGCGTTGTGCCGTAAATCTCTTACACTAAGACAGCGTAGGCCTAAATGACGAACGAAGGCGTGTACATTTTCATTTAAGGAACGCAATACAACAGAAGAAACCGAAAAGGGAAGTCTAATATTACAAATTATGAAATAGTGAGGCTAAGAGAGAGGATAGAGTTAAATGAATAAGGGGAAGGAACTTCTCATAATTAACTTCTCATAATTAACTCCCTTTTGCCAAAGTTATTTATGGCACCTATTTATTACAAATTATGTTTAGCGCAATTTTTGCATTCCGTTGTCGGAATAGCATATCAAAGGTTCGGAAGTTTTTACGGGTTTTTTCTTTCTTTCAAATGTCTAGTCCATTGTTTAATTATTCAAGTAGTTGTGGAAGAAGAAGGGGAAAAAAGAAGAAAATTAGAGAAGAAAAGGATGGGGGGGAAATATAACGAGAGAGAGAGAGAGAGAGAGAGAGAGAGAGAGAGAGAGAGAGAGAGAGAGAGAGAGAGAATCACACACACACAAATCACAAAGTTTACTGATCCAGGCCTTCTGCCCATGTCAGAGGGGAGGGGGTTACAAAGGGAAAAACAACAATGACAACAAATCATCACCAAAGAACTCCATTATAAGCGAACATACAAAGAGAGAGAGAGAGAGAGAGAGAGAGGGAGAGAGACGCGCGTGCGTGCGCACACACGCACGCACACAAACACAATCAACTCTCTCTCAGAGAGAGACAGAGACACAGAGAGAGACACAGACACAATTCAGAAAGTTTACTGATCCAGGCCTTCTGCCCATGTCAGAGGGGAGGGGGTTACAAAAGGAAAAACAGCATTGACAACAAATCATCAGCATAATGAACTCCATTATAAGCGAACATACACACAAAAAGCAACAATGACAACAAATCATCAGCACAAAGAACTCCATTATAAGCGAACATACACACAAAAAGCAACAATGACAACAAATCATCAGCACAAAGAACTCCATTATAAGCGAACATACACACAAAAAGCAACAATGACAACAAATCATCAGCACAATGAACTCCATTATAAGCGAACATACACACAAAAAGCAACGATGACAACAAATCATCAGCACAAAGAACTCCATTATAAGCGAACATACACACAAAAAGCAACGATGACAACAAATCATCAGCACAAAGAACTCCATTATAAGCGAACATACACACAAAAAGCAACGATGACAACAAATCATCAGCACAATGAACTCCATTATAGGCGAACATACAAAGAGAGAGAGATCCAATCCAAATCCAATCCAAAAACTTGTATTGATTAGGCCTTTCTGCCCGTATCAAATCATCAGCAAATGAACTCCATTATGGGGGGTAAAGATACACACAAATATATGATGACAAAAAGAACAAAAATACAAGGAAAATACGTTGGGGTTGGACATACAAAGAGAGATGAGATTACTACAAATACATACAAAAAACATTTGCAACGTTCACAAAGATCAAGTATAAATGTATAGTGATTACAGAACAAGAAAGGCATGGCAACAGCAACAACTTGCATACATATGTCAAAATACTTTGGGGTTGGATGGGGGAGGGGGATGAGGTTACTACAAATACATACAACAACATTTGCAACGTTCACAAAGATAAATATAAATGTATAGTGATTACAGAACATAGAGAGGCATAGCAACAGCAACAACTTGCAAATATGTCAAAATCTTCGAAATATAAAGTGAAACAAATGTGAACATACTACAATGAAAGCAGATTGTACAAACATTTTATGCAAAATAGCTTGTTTTTTTACACTCGAATACTCACGACACAACAAAGAGAGAGAGAGAGAGAGAGAGAGAGAGAGAGAGAGAGAGAGAGAGAGAGAGAGAGAGAGAGAGAGAGAGAGAGAATGTGTGTGTGTGTGTGGGTGGAGTGGGGTGGGGATGGGGGGGGGGGGGGGGCTAAATAAAGAAAAACCATGCAAAAATCTTCCATCAAGTTCGGAGATGATGGCTCGATCTGAAGGGAGAGAGAAAAAGACAGACATGCGCACGTCCTATCCTGGCGAGAGATCTGCAGAAACCACGGTGTTGGCTCTTCGCATGCAGGTAAACTTGGGTTCTCTCTCTGTCTGTCTGTCTGTCTCTCTGGCTGGTAACCTGTCTGCCAGACAATCTATATCTGTCTGCCTGTCAGTCTGTTCATATGTGCGTCTGAATACCTCTGTTTGTCTGTCTATGTGCTTCGGTGCTTCGTAAAAAACATACCTCCCTCTGCTTTCTATAAAGAGAGAAAGGGAGGAGGAGGAGAGAGAAAGAGAGAAAGAAAAATCCCCATCTCTATATATGTCTCTGTCTGTCTGTCTACGGACAGAGACTTCAGCATTAAAAGTTGTCAAGTCTCTCTCTCTCTCTCTCTCTCTCTCTCTCTCTCTCTCTCTCTCTCTCTCTCTCTCTCTCTCTCTCTCTCTCTCTCTCTCTCTCTCTCTCTCTCTCTCTCTCTCTCTCTCTCTCTCTCTCTCTCTCTCTCTCTCTCAACCCCCCTTTCTACTCTCTATGTATATATATATATAAACGATAAAAAAAATTGAAGACAAAAACAAACACACCATTAAATTTCCTTTTATGTATATATATAATTTGCTTTGATAAAACTTTTTTGGTATCCAATGTATATAAAACAACCACACCATTAAACTTTCCTCATATATATAGTTTGCTTTAATAAAACTTTGTTTGTGTCCAATATATAAGTTTGTGAACCTAAGAAAGAAACTCAATAAATGTGTGCTGAAAAGAATAAAAGAAAATAATGTGCTGATTTACTTTTTCTCCCAATGGGGGAGATAGACAATGCCTATGCAAAGACAGCTGTTTCGTCTTTGAGAAAGACTCTTCAGTCTGCATATCGGCCTGCAAAGAATGTCCACAGTGAGCATTCAAACTGAGCTAGAAGATTTTCTCCAAGAGAAAGGTTGTCCTCTTTGCATCAGATTGAAAGTCCACAATAAAAGCAAACCAGCACTTAATTCAAAAGAAATGATAACAATCTTGTGTTGTATATATTATATATATATTTTTTTATTTTACATTCTACAGTACTATGGTCTGCCCAAACCATACCACTGCCGATCCAGAAATCCCCCCCAGACCTGGCAGTGCCCGCCCAAGATTCCAGCACCGCCACGCAGCAAAACAGTGTCTGAGACAAAACGCCCACCGGGGGAGTGGGGGGAGGAGGGGGGCTTTCCCCAACCCCAACCCTTCCCCCCACCATCCCTCAACCTACTTCTGCCGTAGTGCCTTTTTGCGGTTCCCTATTTGCCAGGGTTCCCGGAGTCCGGGGGTCAAAATTTCGGTGGTGGGGCAGGAAGTGCGGCGGTTCATAGAAGGGTTTGTGATGAGGGAGTAGGACGGGTGAGATGGGGAGGTTGGTATGGGTAGTGAAAGAATGAGGATAAGGTTTGGAGAGGAGGGTGGTGGTGGTGGGGGGGGGGGGCAGAAGTGAGGGAGGGGGGTGTTGGTTTGTTTTTTAGCAAAGATTTACAATGACATGTAATCGTAGAATTGTTGTTGTTGATTTAATAGCGAAATAGTTTATTTCTTACAGACAACGTAGGCTTGATTATTAAGCAAAAACCCCCAAAACAAATAAGTACAACAAAATAGTAAAAAAGTAAAAACGCATGTCTGTGCAGTTGAGCATTTTGTTGGATATTGTTTTTTAATGCTTCATTATTAATATTATATTTAGTAATTGTTTACCAAGTTGTAAGCGTGGATTAGTGCAAATATGCTTACGTGAAACATTTAGACTAAAGATACTTAAGATATGTTTAAATGCCTGGTAATGTAATGCTTTGCTTTTGAATTTATTTTCGCTTTGTTTTTACTAACTGGCAGGGAGGGGTAAATGTAACTGGGTGGTGGTCAATTCGCTTTGTGAGGAACAATTAATATTTGATTTTTTGTATTTGTAAAAAGGATTGATTGCGTATTTTGTCTTGTCTTGGCATTTATTATTTTGAATTGTTGTTAGAATTGTAGAACATTCTAAAGAGTACTTGGCTTGAAAATGTTGAGGAGTCGTAAGAGGAGTTAACAAAAAAATTAAATGTACATGGCAGTTTACCTGCTAATTAAGTGAAAGCCATGAAATATCAAAATATAATATGAAACAGATTGGGGTGGGTTTTTGGGGTTGGTTTTGGGGGGTATTTGTTTGTTTAAGAAAAGAAAAATGACCTTAAAATAACAGATTTGGTTCTAGGCTGCACAGTAGATATTTGTTAAGATAATATACATGACAATAGAGTTTTGGCCACTGCAACGACCACCTTTTGCAAGAGTGAATGCCCTTGGTAGATGCTTGAGTACTGACCAAACAAGGGCGTAACTCTATCTCGCCAATAACCCTATTTATTTATTATGTACATTTCTATAGCGCTTATTCATCAAAGCTCTAAGCGCTATTTGAGGCCACTGAATGGCTGCCTTTTGCAAGAGTGAATGCCCTTTTGGATACTGACCAACAAGGACTTAACTCTCGCTGTCAAGGGAGTTAATAACCCTGGTTGCAGTGGCCAGTAGAAACAGTTTTTAGATGGTAGGCCTTCTTCGTCTTCTTCTCCATCGATCACTCCGACAGTTTCCTGCCAATATGAGCGCAGATGCGTCATGCTGCCGTTATGCGCCTAACAAATAGGCCCAGCATGTCCGACTTTGGCTGCAGAAAATATTTGTAAGAATCATTAGGAAAAAAAGGCAGGGGAATGGACCAGCAATTAAGGCAGAAAGATAGTAGACGACAGTCAAGCAAAGGGAACAGGCAGTGTCAGAGAGAGAGAGTGACAGATTAAAGGAAGTTACAAGCACAGAACTTCCAGAAGGTTGAGCGACTATTTGTACAAAAGACACCCCCGGTATCCCCACTGGTGTGTATGTGTGTGTTGGTACTTCTTCTTCTTTTTCGATCGCTCAGACAGTTTCCTGCCAATTATGAGCGCAGATGCGTCATGCTGCCGTTATGCGCCTAGCTAAGAAATAGTTAGGCCCAACAAGTCCGTGTGTTTAATTCAAAGCATAAAAATACAGTGGAACCTCCATTATAAGACCTTAAAAAATCATCCAAAATGAGGTCTTATAAGGGAGGGGTCTTATAAGAGAGGTAATTTTAATACTTCCAAAGAAGGGCAATGTCTCAGAGAAGTAGGTCTTATGTGGGAGGGAGTCTTATAATGGGAGGTCTTATAAAGGAGGTTCCACTGTATACTTATTTGGTAAAGAATTATGCGATTTTGATGACAGCTTCGAGCGGCACAGGTACAACGTACACCGACCTGAGCGCGCAGATGAACGATTTGATGAACAGCATCTTCACGCCCTCTGGCGGCAGTACAGGGGCGGTAACCTCCATGGGATCAGGGCGTAATGGTAAGAGGGGGGTGGCGGGTGGGGATTGGGATGGGGGGAAGGCGAAGAAAGAAAGAGAGAGAGTGTGTGTATGTGTGTGTGTGTGTGTGTGTGTGTGTGTGTGTGTGTGTGTGTGTGTGTGTGTGTGTGTGTGTGTGTGTGTGTGTGAAAGAAATAGTGTGTGTGTGTGTGTGTGTGTGTTGTTCTTCAGCTTAACGTCCTTCCACTAGAAAGTGATTCAGACAGTATTATATTGTAGTGTGATGTTGGTGTGGTGAGTGTGAGTGGGTGTGCCGTGTTGTGTGTGTGTGTGTGTGTGTGTGTGTGTGTGTGTGTGTGAGAGAGAGAGAGAGCGAGAGAGAGGGGGGGGGGGGGTATTTTGCATGTGTGTGTATGTGTGTGCGTGCGTGTGTGTTGTGCAAAAAAGAGAAAAATGAGAGAGAGAGAATAAGGGGGGGGGGAGGGAGAGAGACTTTAGATGTTTGTATATGTGTGTGTGTGCGAGTGTTTGAGAGAGAGAGAGAGAGAGAGAGAGAGAGAGAGAGAGAGAGAGAGAGAGAGAGAGAGAGAGAGAGAGAGAGAGAGAGAGAGGAGAAATTCGAAAGAGAATGTGCATGTGTGTGTGTAATTATATGTGTAAATGAAAAGATTATGTGACGATATGGAGAGTTTACATACTTGTGTGTATATATATATAATGTGAATAGATATATAGAAAGAAAGAGAGAGAGAGCATTTATTAAGATTTTGAATCAAAACAGTGCATATAATTATATGCAAAGAGGATGTTGTTGTTGATGATGCTGTATTACTAGTAAGTGTCATCATTTTATGTTAGTCCGGTAATTTTCTTTCAACTGTTTTTTTTGTTTCAGCTACGGATGTACTGCTACGTAAGTAGACGTTTCTTTATTATAGTCCACCTGTACTACATGTACTAATACTAGTACTACTCATACATATGCACATGTGTGTGTGTGTGTGTGTGTGTGTGTGTGTGTGTGTGTGTGTGTGTGTGTGTGTGTGTACATGCGCACCACAGTTTGTGTGTGTGTGCATGCAATTATGTGTGCACGCATACTTATGAGTAGATGTGCTACTTGTGAGCATGCAGTTTTAACATTTTTTGGGCACATTTTTCGATTTTCAAATTTGGAACTCACAAGCCATTTAACAAACATTTGGCATTGCCCCTTGGACTGCTGGTCTCGGATTCTGCGACTTGAACAAGCCGGGGTGTGGCTGCGAGTTGGGAATCGGAACGAGCGGCGTGGGAGCAACGCCACTGCACAGCCCAGAAGATGGGACAGCAAAAAAAAATGTTTTGCATTGAAACAAATAAAACCTTATGAGCCTTGATTCTTCCTAATAAAATACTTGCGATCATAACTATATGTAAATGTGGGTTTAAAGCATTTTAAAAGTTATAAACCGCCAAGGCTACGTCAAAATATTGTCATGCTCTGCATAGTTATGCGAGGATTGTCTTTAGCCATGACAAGCTCCTAGCATAACATCATCAGTCTCCAAAATCCTCAGAAGTCGGGAGTGTGTCTGCCCACGTGGCGGGGTAATCAAAAACCGGTCACACACGTAATGTTCTCATCCCTAGCTGGTGTATTTGCACCATAGTGTTCAAGTGCTTCGGCTGTTGAGATGATCCCTGGAGTCTTTTAGCCAGGGTAGAACAGCAACAACAAAACGGAAAAACTAGAGTGAAAATGCTAGATTAAGCAGCCGTGCGGCAGCATTTTAAGATCCATTGATCTTGACCTTTGACCGATGACCTTCATGTTTAAACTTGGCCTAGATATCCCAAGTGCCTATCCGCATGCAAAAGTTCAGCCTCCTACGTGCCTTCGTTCAAACGCTATTATTGTAACACATAGATAGACTGATACAGTGGAACCTCCCTAATAGAAGACCTCCCATTATAAGGCTCCCTC
>JAGGCT020002234.1:0-2500 GCA_017654935.2 Phymorhynchus buccinoides
CAACATTACCTTCACACATCATACTTTACTATAACAAACTAACACCAACATTACCTTCACACATCATACTTTACTATAACAAACTAACACCAACATTACCTTCACACATCATACTTTACTATAACAAACTAACACCAACATTACCTTCACACATCATACTTTACTATAACAAACTAACACCAACATTACCTTCACACATCATACTTTACTATAACAAACTAACACCAACATTACCTTCACACATCATACTTTACTATAACAAACTAACACCCACATTACCTTCACACATCATACTTTACTATAACAAACTAACACCAACATTACCTTCACACATCATATTTTACTGTAGCAAACTAACACCAATATCACATTCACGCATCATACTTTACCATAACAAACTAGCACCCATATTACCTTCACGCATCATACTTTACTGTAACAAACTAACACCAACATTACCTTCACACATCATACTTTACTATAACAAACTAACACCAACATTATCTTCACATATATCATACTTTACTATAACAAACTAACACCAACATTATCTTCACATATATCATACTTTACTATAACGCACCCGCAGCAGCACGGGCTTCTCACGTTAGACCTCATTCTATTTTTCGCGTCATGTTTTTTTTTTCCTTTTCGTTTCTTTTCTTTTCTTTTCCTTTCCATCCACTCTGTGACTCGCTCATTCAAGACTAATTTATTGACATGATAAAGATCAAGAGCATGCAATTTGTTTTATATTAAGTATGTTTTATACCTTATGTCTGGGATTCATAGTGCGTGGTGTACTGGCTTATCCCTACTAAGAAGAAAAATACCATGAAAAAACTCCCGAATAAACTAAACGCACAGTGGAGTTAACCTGAGACCTTACCTCTATAGCCACACATCATTCTCTGATCGCTTCTCGGCCTTTTGGTTAAGACAGTGATTCAGGAACATCAAGTTTTGTTTATACCCTGGTTGGGTTGTTCAGCCCGTCGTACATGGCGAAAGCCGATACGCGACGTTCAGCTGAACTTCCATCTATAGCCATCCCTATGAAGAAAGTAGGACACAATAAGAGTAACCAGAGAAGAAGAGCATCAACAACATCAGAAAGTTAATTAGGACAGAAATGAAAACGGAGCAAGGTGTTTGGTCATTGTGACGTGTTTACTGGTAATTATCAGTAAAATGCTGATTGCAAAACCAAAATAGTGAGAGAGAAAAACCCCAAGAAATGTTGTGAAAAAAACCTGCTACATGCAAAACTTCGCGCGAGATATTAGCGATTATGTGTTTGGGGGTTTGAACCCCGTAGCTGGCGCGACCTTGACCTTAATGTAAAACTAAATACATCCGTGGATAGCTTGCATCTTGACGAACTAGTATACCAAATTTGATGATGATAGACTGAATAGTTTTTTTTAGAAAAACGGACGAATAGCCGGACGGATGGACGGACGGAGGCACGGACGGATCAGACAGAAATAATAGCTCCCCGAACTTTCGGCTCGGGGGACTAAAAATGACCCGTCGGTCCCAGGGACTGCGGATAGCATTTTTGCTAGGGCTGATTTGTTGCTGTCGTCGTCGTTGTTGTTGCAATGCCAATATGTTACGCTCAACCCGTGAAATTGCCCGTTTCATGAAAATGGGAAATAATGGTTTGCCCGGTTCGTGAAACGGCCAATTTTAAAACCTGTTATTTAGCAAACCAATACCAATGAAAAACAACAGGGCTCCCAGTCGTCCCGCAAAACAAGGGGTCCCATGGACTTCTTCACTTACAGTATAGAGGGTCCTAGAAGGGAGGGTCCCAGTGGCATTGCAAATGCTACAAAGAATTTCTCTAGTGCATCCCCGTGACCCCCTGCACATTCTTTTAGAGGGTCCTTTATAATCTTAGTGCTTATTAGACCCCCAAGAATGGGGGACCCTGGGAGCCCTGAACAGTATTCGTTTATGAACGCACTCAGATCAAGAACTGGTTCAAACGAAGGGGAAATCACACCCGTCGACGAGTTTAACATTATTTTATTCGGGCTTAATTTGATAACACGTGTTTGATACAACAGGTGGCTCAGGCATGCCCCAGAGTATCATCTGGCAAGAGTTGGGGGGTAGGTAGGTAGGATGGGGAGTGAAAATACAATGTAGAACAGTGTGCTTTGGTTGAGTCAACCTTTTAAAAAAAAATTAAACCTTTTTTGTTGTTGCATGTTTGTCATGAACAAATTACAAATACACAAATAAATAAATGACTGAATGAATGTGTAAGTAAATAAACAAATAAATAAATAAAAAGTATAATGCAATACATACATAAATGAGAAAGGAAGGAGACAAAGGAACAATGATGGTACATAAACAATGCACAGTTAAAGGTGGACCCTGACGGATGAGGTTTTTTTGGGTAAGAAACACGTCGAGGAAAACGCCCTTTACAGAGATTGCAACACTCACTTTGCTCTGGTTTCCTAGAACTCACTTTGCTCTGGTT
>JAGGCT020002234.1:7500-20000 GCA_017654935.2 Phymorhynchus buccinoides
CTGTAGGGATCGGCGAGTGCTGGGTTGACTAGGCTTGCTCGTCAGGTGAGAGTAGCTCCCAGTCGTTCCGGTTACGGTGTCGCGGGATGGCACGGTTCAGGCGTGGTCTCCTCGCGGATTCGGGGTGCGGGGCGTCTTTGAGGCGTTCTCGTCTTGGTGCTTGTGAGTCAGGGATGATCGTCCTGACCACGATGCCCTGCTGATAATCACAGGAGAAGGTGGATGTAGATCTCTATGGCTTAGAGACAAGGGGCTTCAGCCGGCAGGGAATTAGTGGATCCCAACCGGCTAGAAGGCTGCCCTTGTACAATAGCACTAGTAATAAATAAACTGAATTTCAGTTAACAAACTGAGATCAGTAAAACATAAAAGGTGTACAGGAATCAACTGATATGATTCAGTACCCGGCTAGATCAAAGTCTATGATCAAGCCAACATCACTCTCCATCCAACACCTGGAAAGGAATGTTATCATAAAGTGCAAGGTTGCAACCCACAGGCTTCCTACTAAAAATATACAAAAGGGTTAGTAGGCATAAAATCCGGTTCTTGTACCAAAATAGTTAAAGTCAAAAACACACACACAAATAATCAGTGCACATAATTAGAACAGAATGTTTACCACTTCTTTTCAATAACATATCTACTCCTTATTCATAATTGAACATAGGATCTAGATGAAAAATAGGATCTAACAAAAACAAATCTCAATCACCAGCCATCAATAATACTCACTAGTTGGGCTATTAGGACTGGCTGGGAGAGAGGTTGATTCTGCAATGTTGCTTCACCAGGTTTTGGAGGAAGAAGAAAAGTTTTGTTTTACGTCCTCCCGGAATTAACCATGTGGGACATTTCTTTTAAATCAAGTTAAATTTTTATTTAAATACAGTTGAAAGAAAGAAGGAAAAATGTTTTTAGTACTTTAGATTTTAATGGTTTTTAAAATTGTAATTGGAAGTTATTAGTTAATCTCACCATGTCTGGCCTGGCCCGCGTTAAAAAGGTTTGTTAGAGTAAAATACTTTATTTTAAAACAATTTCCTAAGTTAGACTTAGGGGAATGAACTAGGATTAAAATTTCAGGACCACTATTTTTTTAAGAACAACAAAAAAAATTTTAAAACTCAAAAAAGGCCTTTATAAAACATATTTACATTTGTGTTATAAACACGTCTTTTTATTATTAAAAATGGAGATGCAAAAAATTAGTTTGGCTGCATCGATCTAAAAAAAGGACCGATGCAACAAAGTCAAAATATTAGTTGAGTTAAAACTATAAGTGGTCCCCACCTGACCAGGTTAAAAAAAATTAATTTCCTGACTCGAAGGCCTAAGCTTTAGAAGGCCTAACTAAAGCTTATCGGCCAAGTCTTGGAAAACTATAAAAGTGGGGGTTTATACATGGGGGATTTATTGGCCATGAGGGGGGAGGGACGGAGAGACAGAGTCTTCCCCGCCCCCCCCCACCCATCCAAGGCCTAAGGTCCGATGGGGATTAAGTGCCTAATTTAATACTAGAGCACCTATAAAATTTATATTTAAATGAACAAAGATTCTCTCTTGACCTTACCAAGGGGAGGGAGGGAGAGGGACCCCTCCTCCTCGGGACAGGCAGTGGAGAGACGTAGCCAGAGTCCTAGCACTAAGCGGGGGGACCCTAGGCTTTCCCAACTGGTTTGTGGGGCAGCACGACTACTACTTTGCAGTTACAATATTTACATAAGCCGGGGCTTGGCACAGCCTAAGTACACCTATATTGGTTTTAAAACGAGAGTTTTTATGACAGGGCAAAGTATATATCTTCTTTAAAATATTAAAACAAATGGCCAAAGGACGCTTTGGACATATCCTTTATTAACCATATTAGAGGGGCCCACCCCTCAGTGTTTTTATTTAGAATATGTTTCTTTTGGAATGGGATTTTATGATCTTTTGTTTTCTGTATACACTCTTTTAGTTCTGATTCAATATAATGACAGGATTGAAATAGATGTTCGATGTTAATAATCTGTCCACATTGACAGCGACTGGGATTAAATTTAGAGTAGATTGCATCTGTCCTCAGTCTGAAAATAGTGGCTTGGACTGGGAAGGGAACATCTCTTAACTCGGCATACATTTAAAATTCTGTTTTCCATTCGTTTAAGATGGCAAGTTTTAGCTGTGTTTTGATTTCTTGGATAGATAGTTTTATATTTGTGAGAGGGCCGTCTTTGTTAAGTGCCGCGGCTTTGGCCTCTCGATCTGTTTTGGAGGTATTGCGAGAGAGAATGTGTAGGCTGACTTTCCTCACTACTGAAATTTTCCCCTCCAATTTCAAACACCCGAGAGCCTGTCATTGGTTCATAGCAGTTGACAAGTCACAAGATGATGTTATAATATTATGCATAGTAGTACAGAACGATCACGAGCCGGTCACATCACTGGTACGTTTTGCATTCCTCTCCCTCTCGTGATCGGGAAAGGAGATACTCGGGAAAGGAGATACGGGGGACAAAGGGAAACCACCAATGTGGGTGTCACCAGAGGAAAACCTCGTGATCAAACAGATAGGCTTCGGAACGTTGTTTGATGTTGAATTGTAATTAAAGTGGCGGCCCGAATAAAACAAAGGGGTTTAGGGGTAGGATGTTTAGGGGGGGGGGGGGGGGGGGGGGGAGGTATGTAGAAAGGGAGAAAGTGGGGCGTGCTTTCAATGTTACGTCACACACCACTAACTGTATATACTTTTTGAAGGTAGCTCTGTGCTGTGAAAAGAATAAAATAAAAGTAAAAAAACTTTTTGTCCCAATTTTAAACTTATCTATTTTACCCAAAATGTTCTTCATTTTTCTCTTCACCTTGTGCTGGTTTGCTGAAATTGTGGACTTTTCGGCCTAGCGCAGAGAAGACACCATTCTTTTATTAGAAATGTCTTCCTGTTGGGGTTGATCCACAAGATAGTGTTTGTTAGCAGATATACATACTGACGAGAATGCCATAATTCGAAAGAGATCTCTCTATGTACCATGCTCATACACTATCTGTCCCCCATTGGGACAAAAAGTAAACCAGCACAATCTTTTACTTTTATTTTATTCTTTTCACAGCACAGAGCTACCTTCAAAAAGTATACACAGTTAGTGGTGTTTGTGGTTTCTTTGATAAAAAATTATCTCCATTATGGGTAGAACCACTGGCATCCTTTATGGATCCACCACTATTAACAGTGGCATTTTAAGCTATAAAGCCTTTTCAAGCCACATTTGTACAGTGCATGGAGGGTTGGTAGTGTTTTGTGGTATAATTTGTTCATAAGACCTACTTCTGTGAGACATTGCCCTTCTTTGTAAGTATTAATATTACCTACCTCCCTTATAAGACCCCTCCCTCATACGACCTCATTTTGGATGATGTTTTAAGGTCTTTTAACCCTTTCACCGCCAGCCATTTTTCAGCCAAAATATACTATTAAACTTAAATGCGTAAAGAACAAAAATGATCGGCAATATTGTTAATTCATCTGTGACATGTATAACATGAGGCCTATCCTTACCTCCCAAAATTAAGGAAATAGGGTCTTCAGATAATAGACCTTGATTTCATGCTTTTTAGTGACATGGGTGTTAAACCATTGTGGTGCATAAATGCGACATTGGCGGTGAAAGGGTTAAGGGAGGTTCCACTATAGTACATTTTGAGAAAGTTATCACCGACTTCTCAATAGGGGAAGACGGGGTAAAAAGCGCATGGGCGGGTAAGAAGCCCACCCCAATTATCTCATGAAATAAAGAAAATTTCAGTCAAATTTGCCCATGAGACGAATGCTAGACATTAACGCTCGTCTCATGGGCAAAATGAGACTGAAATTTGCTTCATTTCATGAGATAATTGGGGTGGGCTTCTTACCCGCCCATGCGCTTTTTACCCCGTCTTCCTCTAGTACATTTTGAGAAAGTTATCACCGACTTCTCAATATTTATTGATGAATTCTCTGCTCTTCGTGAATGCCACAAGACCGCCTCTGAGTGTATTG
This sequence comes from Phymorhynchus buccinoides, assembly GCA_017654935.2. Taxonomy (NCBI): domain Eukaryota; kingdom Metazoa; phylum Mollusca; class Gastropoda; order Neogastropoda; family Raphitomidae; genus Phymorhynchus; species Phymorhynchus buccinoides. The sequence continues at coordinate 11,519 of JAGGCT020002234.1, forward strand.
AGGGGGCAAAGTGTTCCCAAACACCAAACAATTCGAAAGAGGAAATTAGGGGATTTATCATCTCACGAGAGAGAGAGATATTTCACGTAGCACCGGCGCCAAGACCGCCAAGTGTAGAGTGGCACAGTAGTGGTAGCGCGTTCGCTTCGTGTCAAGTAAGCCCGAGTTCGAACCTGGGTACAGGGGATTTTTTCCTCTCACTTTGCACCTGAGGCCTTGCGGTCTGAACGTGGGGAGTCTTTCGGATGAGACGATAAACCGAGGTCCCGTGTGCCCATGCACTTAGCACACGTTAAACCCAGTGGTAACGAAAAAGTTGTCATTTGGTCAAAATGTACCCCCCTCCCTTCCTTCCTCATCAGTCACACAAAAATCGCATGCAAAATTTGTTTTATAAAAAAAGTGGGTGGCGGCGCGCCTCTGGCTGCGACGCGCTCTCCAGGTGGGAGCAACCCGAATTTCACAGAGACACCTCTGTGACTATAATGTACCGAACCTAACCTAACCTAACCTAACCACACACGCGCAAAGTCGTATGGGGGTGCGATGCGGATTGGGTCACGTGACATACTTCCGTCTAAACATAATTCCGTAACATAATAAACATGTAACTTAGACTAAACTCCCAAGCCAAATGGTCAACCTATGGCGATATTTTTCACGCCAGAGGGCAGTCAATGCACTAGGGGCTTATTACGCGATTTTCTTACTTGGGCGTAGTGAGAGAGAGAGTGATGGTAGGACCACTCACTGTCTCTCTCTCTGTCTTTATCCCCAACTAATAATATAGAGAGGATTAGCCCCACACGAGCGTCATGCCCTCTGGTGTGAGAAAAATCGCACTAAGTCTCTCATTGACATACTACAAGTACTACCCGTGTTGACTTGTCTAAGACGTACTCACGATTACAGGGCCTGGCCCCCCCCCCCCTTCTGAATGAGACCCAAAAGCCTAAATGTTACAAAGAGTGATAACTTCGCATCCTACAAACCTTGCAAAGAATGAAGCCAACTTTCTTTCTGAAAGGTGGGAAGTGCTAAGTTGTTGTAAGGCAGTGACTGAGTGAGTGAGTTCACAATGATCCCCAGCTATAGTGTAGGCGAAAGGGTGGGAGTAAAAGATTTTTTTTTTTTAAACGGGCTTCAGTCAGCTGTGGAATGCGAGCTCTTTGTATATTCACTTCTGGTGACACTGCACCCCCCCCCCCCCCCCCCCACCCCCCACCCCCCACCCACCCCCACCCCAGCCCCACCCCCCGAGTTTCCTAGGGTAATTACACCCTAGAGATTAAATCATGGACGGACTCGCACCACTGGTGGCCGTTAGATGACCGATCTGTCGATGTACTGCTAGCCATAACTGCATAGTTAAGTTTTGTTCCCCAAGCATAGTACATGTATACATACTACAGGGGGGCCGTTTCACAAGGGCTAACGTTACGTAGCGTTAGCGCAAATCGGCAAAAAACCCGATACTAAGAAACACCTCTTTTGCCAATGTTTATCGAAAACGTTTTGTGGCTGCTGTCGAGGTAGCAAAAGCGACAAACTATTTGAAGGATCGTGTGAAATATGAATACTTTGTTTGTGGCTCAAGCCACAAACCTATAACTCACTTTGTCGGTCTGTCTGTCGGTCGGTCGGTCGGTCTGTCGGTCCAAAATTGTCGCACATATTGTAAAAGAGAAAACAAATACTTAGGCAAAGAGTAACATTTCAGTTGTCATATCTACAGTCCTTAGGTATGGAAAGAATTGTATACTGAACAGAGCACATGAATCTTCATTTTAAAGCGTGCAAAATAATAAACATACGTAATACAGACACTGCAACAGACACGACGAGTATGCGGTGCTTCTTTCGATGAGTATAAGTAGGATAACTAGTTTGAAATGTTTTCCAAAAGATATAAAAAGTTACGAAATGGTGCAGAGATAACATTCTGGTTGACAGATTAAAATCATTGAAAAGCCAGGGGAGGCGACTCAGTGTATGTAATGATTGGAGTGGTAAAAATAGACCGCTGCCACAAACGATTGCGAATCCACGCTTGTTTTTTTTTTACATCTCGCTTGACGAGACTTGAACTTTAAACATGGAAGACCAAAAACAACAAGCTTGCCACAGCAAAATATTCTTGAGTCTATCGTGAAAAAATATGGGATGATGTTTAGCAAATTAAACGAACGCAAGTGTTTTCTGAGTGCTCCGACTTAATTGTTCATCATGTTAGATGGTATAATATAGTGCAAATTTAATTTTCTGCACACAAAATAGACGTGGATGAAATCGAAAACTTCGTACAAACCGACAGAGAGGTATGATTTATCTCCCTTATGATAGCAACCCTTTTCTCTCTCTCTCCCAAAAATGAAAAGTAAGCTTAAAGAGTTATCTGACCTTAGCAAACGTTTAGGGTGTTTCTTACGCCAAAATTACGTTATTCACGCGGCGACCGTTATCTAGAGAAACTCTACCCAGCTTTTACCCTGAATGAATGAAAAATGGTGTTTTACGTCCTCTCGGTCATAGACACATATGGGACATTTGTAAATACAAAGATGGTGGGAACAATACTGGCTGCAATGCCCGGAGGCAGTGCAACACCAGTAAAGTCCCGAGTTTTTAACAATATAGATATGTACTATATATATGTACTGTGGATAAGTAATAAGCTTTTACCCTGATCAAAGTTTCTAAGTTATATAGATAGGGTCCTTGCCCTGATCTCGATCTCCAATCTAATTTCCAGAGTTCTCTTCCTCGGCTTTCTTGTAAAGTAATTTTGCAACGGTTTTAAAACATTTATTATTTTAAAAAAAAATTTAAAATTCTGAGTATTCTCATTTTCCGTAAACATGGAAAATGAAAAAACCCACAAAAAACCAACACAAGAAAGACGAAGCAAGAGGAAAGAATATTGAAGTGAAAGTGGGTATACTTTGTTTAGAAAATAAAATAAATAGTCTACCGTAATGTGAGTGTGACGTGCACGCACGTACTCTTCAGGCACACGCACACGCACACGCACACACACACACACACACACACACACACACACACACACACACAGAAAGAGAGAGAGAGAGAGAGAGAGAGAGAGAGAGAGAGAGAGAGAGAGAGAGAGAGAGAGAGAGAGAGAGAGAGAGAGAGAGAGAGAGAGAGAGCTAAAGGGAGAAGGGGGGGATCGTCTGTGTGTATGGCTCCAACCCACCTGCGTGCGCATCTCGACCCTTCCAACGGAAGTGTCGCCATCTTAGTCCTTATTTGTGTGTAAGCAAAGTGAAAACGTTATCTAAACGTGTAAGGAAAACATCCAGATGTTATAAATACAGTTTAGGTAAGTTTCGAATTGGAACAGCCAAATACGCAGCATCGATCTGGCATTTTTCAAACAAAGTTAGTGACTAAGATGGCGGTCTCCCATAATATGGCGCTCCTTGTGGCCGGATATGACGACACGTGGGTACCAGCCATATGACGACGATGATGACGACGACGCTGATTATGATGATAGCAGTGATGCACTGAGTATGGGAAGCAAAATGATAGGACGAAATATTTTAAATGTACTGTCCTTTTAACCAAGAATACCAACGGGACGTACGGAGCGTCCTGGTTCCAGCAGAAATCAATAGGACAAGGTCCGCCTGTGTAACATTTCAAACAGGACAGTGATTGTTGTCCGGAGAGGTAGGGGGAATACTTCTTCTTCTTCTTCTTCTTCTTCTTCTTCTTCTTCTTCTTCTCCTCCTCCTCCTCCTCCTCCTCCTCCTCCTCCTCCTCCTCCTTCTTCTTCTTCTTCTTCTTCTTCTTCTTCTTCTTCTTCTTCTTCTTCTTCTTCTTCTTCTTCTTCTCCTCCTCCTCCTCCTCCTCCTCCTCCTCCTCCTCCTCCTCCTCCTCCTCCTCCCTCCTCCTCCTCCTCCTCCTCCTCCTCCTCCTCCTCCTCCTCCTCCTCCTCCTCCTCCTCCTCCTCCCTCCTCCTTCTTCTTCTTCTTCTTCTTTGTTCCCTGCCATATCAGATGCCTCAGTCCGGTTCGGTTGATGAAGGCCGCGGTCAACAGCAGCACCTCAGCAGGTGCTTTGAGGGGGAATACAATAGGATAATTTCAGTTTTAATACAACTATTCGTAGACCCAAAGACAGACTATCATGTCCTATGGCATAGGACATTTATAATGACATAGGACATTATTTTATAGGCCGCCTACTGTGATGATGATGATGATAAGGCTCAGGATGATGATGATGTTAAGGTTCAGGATGATAATGATGATGATGATAAAGTTCAGGATGATGATGATGATGATGATGATGATAAGGTTCAGGATGATGATGATGATGATGACGGTGGTGGTGGTGATGATGATGATGATATTGACGACGATAGCGAAGATGAAAACGACTACGACGACGATAATGATTATGATGATGATGACGATAATCATGATGAAGATGACAACGACGACGGTGATGACTTGTACTACTACTAAGACGACGACGGCGACGATCATGATGATGATAATGATCATGACGATGATCATGACAAATATAACCACGACGGTGGTGGTGATTGATGATGATGATGATGACGATAACGACGATGCTGATGACGACGATGACAGCAATGACAGTTTCCCATAAAGGTAGCCTACATCACGAGGTTCCATCTGTGCAGAATGATAATGACGATGCTGTGATGTGTTTTTTATTATTTTTAAAAATTGAACAAAGGGGTAATACTCTCTTTCTAATTAACTCCCCTCCACCAAAGTTGATTACGATACCAATCATCTAGCAATGCGTGAGGTCAGAACCAAAGTGAGACAAGCAAAGCATCATTCTCAATCAAGAATGTGCCAAGAAATGAATGAAAAATGGTGTTTTACGTCCTCCGGGTCTGGAACAGACACATGTGGGACATTTGTTACTGTAGATACAAAGATGGTGGGAACAATACTGGAGGCAATGCCCGGAGGCAGTGCAACTCCAGTAAAGTCCCGATTTTTTTAAACAATACAGATAGGTGTAGCAGTAACCACGCCTCGGTTAAACCTCATCGCCACAATCTGAACATAGCCACTAAGAGAAGAATGGTTATGTGGAGAGAAAAAAACAACGGTGAGGTTAATGAGAGAAGACGAGGCGAAAATGGTGTTTTACGTCCTCTTGGTCTGAATCAGACACATATGGGACATTTGTAAATACAAATATGGCGGGAACAATACTGGAGGCAATGCCCTGAGGCAGTACGAAACCAGTAAAGTCCCGATTTAAAAAAAATTAATACAGATAGCTTTAGCGGTGACCACGCCTCGGTTAAACCTCATCGGCTATGGCACCGCCACGATAAGTCCTTTAGAGAAGAATGTGCCAAGTTCGCCTTTATGACCCTTCACCCACACATCAACAATGGTGGAGAGGACAACATACAAACAAATCAACATCTGTCCAAGAGTGGGCGTGTAGCCTTCTAGCCTTGAATATGTTACACATGAACAGCGCGCAACACAGAACAAACTGGTAAGCCTCGGAAGGAATTTTGGTTTAATCAAAGAATGAAATAGTGAGGCCAAGAGAGGAGATAACGAACTTGAACAAAGGGGGAATACTCTCTTTCTAGTTAACTCCCTATCCACCAAAGCTGATTACGATAACCAATCACCTAGCAATGCCGTGGGGTCGGAACCAACGTGAGACAAACAAAGCATCATTCTCAATCAAGATGAATGTGCCAAGCTCGCCTTTATGACCCTTTCACCCACAATGGTGGAGAGGACCACATACGAACAAAATGTAATCAACATATATCCAAGAGTGGCATAGCCTTCTAGCCTTCTTTTTACCCGGCCAGAGGCCGAGGTATTGCGATCGGTTTGTGTGTCTCTGTGTGTGTGTGTCTGTCTGTGTGTATCGATTATCTTACAAACTACTGTTCGGATTTTGATTCAAATTGGCAGAGGGGTAGACAGCTTGAAAAGGAAGCTTCCGTTCGTTAATCAACACCGTGCTGACCTTGACCTTGAGGTTTGACCTTGCTGTTTTTTGTCCTTCAGGTGCCTTCCTGATTCCCTTCTTCCTGTTCCTGATGGCGTGCGGCCTGCCGCTCTTCTTCCTGGAGTGTGTCATCGGACAGTTCTCCGGCAGGGGGTCCCTGCAAGTCTGGAACGTGGCACCCCTCTTTACAGGTTAGTAGTAGGCCTAGGGGGTATATGCACACACATACACACACACACACACACACACACACACACACACACACACACACACATGAACGCGCGCATGCTCACACGCACGCGCGCACACAACCCAGAGAGAGAGTGAGTGCGAGAGAGAGAGAGAGAGAGAGAGAGAGAGAGAGAGAGAGAGAGAGAGAGAGAGAGAGAGAGAGAGAGAGAGAGACGCAAAACGCAAACGCAAACGCAAATATTTTATTGGCAATAGCTTACATAGCTCTTCTGCCAAGGAAGTGCATTGGTACTGAAAGCACTTCTAAATTAATGGCGACAAAACAACGGAAAGTTACGATATCCTTTTCGCATTAAGGAACACATTCAGTAACAACTTATATAATAATGCCTATTCCCTATAAACAAGTAAACTATAATATGAAATTGTAATAAGGTGGTAACCAAAGCATAGCTATTGCAAAATCGAAAGTAAATTCAGATACATATAAACATACAACCAACCGACAAATCAAAATAATCAGTTGCAATATTATTCGAAGTAAATCATGACACACACACTCTCTCTCCCCCCCCCCCCCCCCCCCCCCCACACACACACACACTTTTCACTGGTCTCCCCGCTGCGTACAGCCGACACGTTCCGATTTCGGAGGAGCTCCAAAGAAGAAAAGTTATTTGAAAGATTTTGGGGGGAGGAATAAACAAAAAGGCAGGAGAATGGGCCAATAAGTCAGAAAGATAATAGTAGATGACAGTAAGAGTGGCAGATTAGAGGAAGTTACAAGCACAGAACTTCCAGAAGGTGGGGGAACTATTTTTACGATAGGACCCCCCCCCCCCCCCCCCCCCCCCCCCCCCCCCCCCCCCCCCCCCCCACCCCCCCCACACACCCCCCCACACACACGGTACCCCCACGGGGAGAAAATGCGGATTCAAAAATGATCTGCAGAAGAGTCTGGCTGTATGTAACTCGAGAAAGAGGTAACCTAGTTTCTCCGTCCCAACCTGTTAGACCTGGGTTTTTTAAAGTAGGACAATTGCTTAAGCAGACGGGGTATGCTATGTTTGGCGTTTCTGCAGTTTCGGTCTCAGACTTCTTCTTTTTCTTCTTCTTCTTCTTCTTCTTCTTCTTCTTCTTCTTCTTCTTCTTCTTCTTCTTCTTCTTCGTTCCCAGGCCATATGGCCATAACCGGTAAGGTACATGTGTGTCCGGTTGTTCAGTTTTCACGGGTCTCCCCGCTGCGTACAGCCGACACGTTCCGATTTCGGAGGAGCTCAAGGGAGAAAAGTTATTTGGAAGATTGTTTTGGAGGAATAAATAAATAAAAAAGACAGGAGAAAGGGCCAGTAAGTCAGAAAGATAGTGGATGGTAGAAAGCGAAGGGACAAGGCAGAGTTAAAGAGAGTAATGGCAGATTAGAGGAAGTTACAAGCACAGAACTTTCCAGAAGGTGGGACAGACCTGTTTACTCTACTCTTTTCGAGTAGTATTCTACTCAATTTGGACCTCTACTACTCTTCAAAACTGAAAATAATGCTCTTTAATTCTTGATTACTACTCATTTTCAGTGAACATTATTTGATGGTTTAATGAATAAAGCTACACATTTTGCACCAAAACTACTCATTTGGTTTAAACGAATTATTTTTTAAAATATTGAATATCACATAGTAAAGCAGCAACATAAACAAATGAGAACGAGCACAACAAGCTTAAAGCTTATACAAGTCGCTCAAACACAAGTAGATTATACAAGCCTATTTGTAGTCCCCTTGTTCTACAATAGATTACTGCTGTGTATGTCCTTGACTAAATTGTCTGTGCAGAGATGGTGTAGGTACTTTATATTCTTTCTGCTTTTACTGGAGTATTTGTTGGCACTCGTCCAGTTTGTTAATGACATTATTGCAGTGTTATTAGTTACTAGTATATATTCTTTAATTGTTGTTGATAAATGTGTTTATTGTTGTTGGTCTTATGTGCACCTGGCTGCAATTTCTCTGTTATGAGATAATAAAGATGATTTGATTTGGTTTGAATATTGGCTGCCACAAGTAATAAGAGACTGGAACAGAACATCATCATATAGTAAAAAGCCAACATTTCAGTGTGTGTGTGTGTCTGTGTGTGTGTGTGTGTGTTTAACCGAATTGATTCAAATTTGCTGTCAGGCTTGCTATGGCCCGGGCAACGCCTAGCAGCAAATTTGAGAACGCGTCTCACTCTCAGAGCAGCGCCAACGGGAAACGGGGCCTTAAGACAATGCCGTTTCTTAGTAGAATCGCTTCAA